>JAVJIF010017340.1:0-91521 GCA_038442645.1 Agave tequilana
GATTTGATTTGTCGAAGTGGCGTTGCTTTTTAGAATAACTTGTTACAGGTTTATTTCATCAATTTTAACTGACGGCTCTAGCTCTTTTCTTCAATATAGGCTAATTTGTGCATTCTGATTGTTATTTATAGTTCAGTTTCCCCTAATATATGTGTTTCTTTAGCATAATTATTTTCATGGAGAAAACATGAAAGGACAAGGAAGGCTGAGCATCGCCTTCTAGGCAATGGTTTGCCTTGGGGAAGGTGACTGAGGACATATGTAACCTTTATCGTTTCATCTACGTGCGTCTCTCTAGCACATTGTATTTTTATGATGATCCACATTACGTGCACAAATGCACGGGCATGCTTAAGGACCATTGCTTAACTATTTCCAGTCTATTAAGTTTTAATCTCATCCTTACACATTTTCTTTGACAAACAAACTATCGAGGCATGTTGGCCTGCAATTCTTGGGACATAAGCCTAAGCAATATAGCTCCCTGAGCCTCCATGCGTGCACGATGAAGTATAAGTGGACTCAGCAGCGCCACTTGTTATGATTCTAAATTCTACAACACCTTGACCGTGAGTGAGTGAAAGTTGCCCACTGCTTGTCATTTGTTCTTTCTCCACTTTCCTATTTCATTTGACTGGAACACTTTCATGCTTGGTGATTGTTAGATTATAATACATAATTAGTTAATTAATAAGTTATTTAGTTATAGTCTTAATAATATTTGAAGGTTATTGTAGAATCTTAGTAGTATTACAAGTCATAGCTTGAGCAAGATTTGATTTTGTATGGGGCTAAAAGATTGCTTAGGGTTCTATGTAATTGCATTTTGCAAGTTTTTGAGTATTAATAAAGATATAGTCCTTTGTAGTTTAACATGATATCATCCACATCACTGCCAATATTGTCGCCTTCTTTCACCACCACCACCACCTTCTTTGATTTCTTCTAATACTTCTATAATACCATCTATAGTATTGGTGCTACAGTACCAACCCTATAGTATCGCTGCTGCGATACCTGGGTCGCTGTAATGCTGCCGCCATCATCTTCCCCTCTTTTGATTCTTGGATTGATCATATTAGATCACACATGATTTGATCACATATTAGATCACACATGATTTGATCATTTGATTTCTTAGAAAAAAAGAGAAAAAGAACGCCATCTTGAAATTTTCTTGTGTATTAAATCTTGGGTGTTGGTTTATTAGATCCTAGGGGAGGATCATATGTAGTTTATGTGAGAGTGTGAAGTTTATGTGAGTAAATCCCGAGGACGGATTGAAGGTGTTAAATCTCAAGGAAGTATTAAAAAGATTTTGAAGTATTGTAGTTTGAGATCAAAAGTGAATTAAAGAGATTGTTGTTTGAATTAGTTTGACATATTAAGAAAGGATCAGGAGGATTGTCACATATTGTAGTTTGAGATCCCAAGAGAGGATGAGAGAAATTGTTTTTTTAGTTTGAGATCCCAAGGGAGGATCAGAAGGAGTGTTGATCACTTCAGATTTTGGTTTAGTTTCTAACTCAACGCTGGTTTGATTTTCGTCAGTTTGGTTTAGCTTTCAGTTTAGTTGAAATTCATCTTGGTTGACGTGGTTTGCATTTCAGTAGCATGGCATTAGCACCAATAATTCAGCATGTACATCAACAATTAGTAGTTTAGCATCAACAATTCCGCGGCATCAACATCAATAATTCAATATTTTGTTTCAGCATTTCAGCAGGTTCAACATTTGCTTTTCAGTTTTTGTTTGGCAAAATACCATCATTGCATGCTATATATGATAGGTAGTTAGTAGTGTTATTTGGTTACAGAGTCCAAATAATAATTGGAGTTTTATAGATTCCTGGTAGTATTACTCATGGTTCTATGTAATCTCAACTAATTGGTAAGACTTAATCAGATCAAATCTCTAATTTATCCTCATCCAAACACATACACTATCGTAAAGAAAATAAACATACGACACTATGAATAAAATCCTAAATAAATGATAAGTCATATGTGATGTGGCAGATCTGTAGATTATCCACATCAGGATGAAGTGGTGGAACTTATTCTCCATCAACTTTTCATGCATTGGTGTGTACATCAGGAGATTCGAGTGCATTCTACATCACCATATCATATACCGAACATTGTTATTTTAGGCATTTGATTTGGGCTTCAAGGCAATTTATTGTTTTAAGTTTTGATTAACTATACTGACATCCAGTTTAGATGACGTTCCATGCATTTTGCTCTTGTAAGTTACTGGATTAACGCGTTTAGCATACTGACGATGATAGTTTTGAGTTCTTCCCTTTTGGATCAACTAATTATAAAAAGTTCTTAAATGAATTAGATTTTAGATTTGCTTGTTTATTTGCCACTATCCAAGCTCTCCTCGTGGTTCCCTGAAAACTTATCAACATTCAAAGGACAATCTGAAGTGTGTCAGTAGAGAACTAGGAAAGTGCATGCGGGGGCACAGATGAGATGTTTAGACTTTCAAGTATAGTCTCTCAAGAGGTAAGATGAGGTTCACATGTCAGCCCTTAGTGTATGCTAGTGCTTGCCTGTTGGTAGTTAGCACTTATCAATCTTATCTTTAATATTCTTTTTCTCTGGTCCAAGATGGGAAGGGGATACTGCATAGATCAGTTTTTATTCTTTGTTGTTACTAAACATTGGGCATATGCCATGCACATGCAGTCTTTTTTGGGAGAAGCACGGTCAGAAGAAGCTTTCCTTTCCTAGTGTAATAACAGAGATTGGTTAACCTATAGAGAGAAGATTTGGTAATCATTCGTTCAATCTAATTGGAAGTTCTTTATATTTCTACTTTATGAATATACCTGATCTTTTTTTTTTTCTCTAACTTCAAATTTTCAATTCATTTTTAATAATCAGTTTTCAATAAGCTTTATGCATTTCCGTGATCCTGAAGCTTTGATGCTTGTATCGGGCATGTGTGGGGATTGCATGTTTATTACATGTCTTACCTTTCTTTGTTTTCTTAAACAGTGATTTAAGTAATTCTACAATTTGACATGGTTGTGACAATTATTATTTTACTTCTAAAGAACTATTAATGGTTCTTATAAGGATTCACAAATAATCCATATGGAGTTCTTTTCATAATTTGTCATGCACAAAAGTGTACTTCAGCCATATCTAGTTTGTGGGGGAGCGTGATTGCTGTCTATCTTATAACTCCTGTGTAATGATTTTTATTTGTTTCTTTAATGGAAAATAGATAATTTAAATTCAGCAGTGAATCATACATATGGGATTGGATACAGAATGATGTTTATATATGTCAATTGGTCCAGATTATCTCTTCTGGTTTCCCCCCTGTTAAGATGCTTCATATAACATGTTAAAACTTCCTTACCTCTTACGGATTCCAGTGACCTCACAAGTCCATACTATTTTAAAACAATGATGTGACCACGTTGCAAATTGTTTGAGGAGGAGACTGACACCTTTCACTGGGACCTTACATTTCTAATGTTCAGTTCATGACTTGTTGATTTGAAAAGTTTGGCCTAACTCTGGTTTACAATGATAATATCCATCTTTACTTTTACTTAACTGTCTTTGTTTCTAGCTTGCGAAAAACTCAGGAATACTTCATATATTTTTGTGCTAATACCATTGGAGTTAATTTCTTTTCCTGATGTATGATCTCTTTCAAAGCCTTTCTTACTTTCTGAGATATTGCACTGGAGCTGTTCTGTCAGTAATTAAAAGTACAAGTTGCAGGTGCTGTCTGTGGCTGTTTACAACCATTACAAAAGAATCTATCATGCATCTTTACAGAAAGGGTTAGTTTGCGCATGACCCTTCTATCTACTCAGTTTTGTGTAAGTTTCTAGAGTGGGCTGTCCTCTTATTGATTTTATTAATATCCAAATGATGAAGTATTTATGTAATTCTTGGCACGCACATTTGTAGGTTTCAAAGCTTCTGTACTCGTACTTGTAATTGCTTCTGGTGAACTGAATGAATACACTAATTCAATATCCAGGTCAACAGCTGATTCAGAGAAATTTGTTGCTGAAAGCAGAGACATTGAGAATGTTGAGTTAGAGAAAAGCAATGTACTCTTGATGGGCCCAACTGGCTCTGGTATACTGCCTGCCTTTTTATTTTAAATATTGATAAGTTGCTGAGATCTGTGCCATGCATGGACTCTGTATATGCCTGCTTAGTGGAAGTTTGTTTCATTTCAGTTCTGACTTTTGCTGTATTTTCATATTCTCTGTAAGGACAGGGAAGACATTAATTGCAAAGACATTAGCTCGCTTCGTAAACGTGCCATTTGTTATTGCGGATGCAACATCGTTAACTCAGGCAAGTTCAGTTATTAATTTCTTTCTCCATCATCTTATGTCTACATATGGTTTCCCCCACCCTTTTGAGTTATCTTTATTTTTTTCTTCCTGATGGAGAACAGAATAGGTCCTAGGCCTTTATCAGGTTGATAAGTTCTTATGTAATGATTTGCATTAGTTGTTAACTAATTATATTATGACATCTTGTGGGTGCCGGTACCACACTGGTAAGGCCTCCTGGGTCGTGCAATAGATCTGGGGTTCAAATCTTACTCGCTTTGGTTCGTCTTAAGGCTGTAAAGAACTCAAAACTGGGTTTTCTCTCTTTCTTAGAGAAGAACAAAGAAAGGAAAAAGAAAAAAAGAAGAAAAGAAACCGGACATACTTTTTAGTCCCCTATACTAGTATTAGCAAAAAGTTGACCAGCATCGTTTTCATGATTCTAGCCTTTTATTTTATCTTGTTGCCAATCTGATGTGGATTTTCACCTTTTTCATCTGGCTTGGCTATGGTTAATAAAATAGAAATTGAATCTCCTGCAGGCCGGATATGTTGGAGAAGATGTTGAGTCAATATACATAAGTTGCTTATGGTACGAGTTTCAACATTCCTGTGCATATTCTCTAACTGATATCTTGCTTTTGGTTAAAATGTTGTTATCTGACAGCCAGCACTGAGAAGAATACTATACATATTATGCTCTAACCTGCAAATTTTCATGATCATGCAGTATGTCACAGGACTCACATCCATTCGAACCCAGGATTTTTAATCAGTTAGGTCTTTAGGTATTGCTAGTCACTTGTGCTTCATAACATTGCTACTCTGTTGGACACATGCGGATATAATCTTTTTCACTGCTAATGCTCAAGTCTGAGTTGAATATCAATTCTAGGCCATGTTCTTTGGATTTTATAATTTGATTTCTACTATCTCAATTGTCTTATGTGCTTTTTTCCTGATGATTTATTAATATCGTTACTACTCACTGTTTAGTTATTTAATTTTTCTATTTAGATGCCACCTTATTAGATTTGCTATACAAAATGAAGCATCTCCTTTTCATCTATATCCATCATCAAAATGTGAAATGTGCATCCCTTTCTTAACTGTATTTAGCAATCACAAGATGGTGATTGCAGTTTGTCGTTGATAATCTTCTCAACGCTAATTTTCTAGAAAGGAAACTAGGAAAGAGGTTATTTCTATTCTCATGCTCAGTGGATTGTAATCTGCGACCCCTGTATATGCAAACAAATCATCTTTATTTTCCTGCCAGGACTGAGCTTGTTGCTTTTAATTGTCATTTTAATCATATATGATCACTCATTTGTTTATATAATGTTTCACAATACTTTCTCAAGGATTCTTAAATTTGGAACTGGAACAGTCAGTCAGATCATGAAAATATAAGCTACTAATGATCAAAGTGTTCTTCTAGTTTATGAGAAGAATGTGCTATTTGTGGCGGAGATTGTGAAACTATGGAGGTGTTGTGGAGCAAATACTAGGAGTCCAGGACATTAACAGTAATGTTTTTGACAGAAACCGAGTTTCATACCAGGCATCCAGGGGAGTGATTATTGGAGCAGTTCTCCTAGATAGTGTCATTTGACAGAAAAAGGTTATGAATTTTGTTGATTTAGTGAAAAGCTTTAAAGGGTATTGCTTGTGGTATAGTTAGGTTAAACGATGCATTAATCTACATAAATGTTCTTACATATTGGGGTGATGAAATAAGTTTCTGAATAACCATGCTGTAAGCTAAGAGATCTTCTGCCTCAATTTGGTACAATATGCATTAGATTCTGGCTGGGAAATATCCAATTAAACAATGCTTAATGTGACTTGGAAATTGCATCTGATCATGTATGTAACAGCTACTTTACAACCTAAATCAATTGGGTATAAAGCTGTTAAGAGAATAAAGGTCTCCTTGAATTTGATGTTAGGCGAATTATAATGGTATGAAGTGACTTTTTTGAGAGATTAACTGTCTCTATATTAATTGATAAAAGTATCTAATAGGTTATACAAATTTCCACTTAGTTCTTAAGATGATTTAGCTTTACTGCTTGTATCAACAATCAGAAGGACCAATATGTAAAAGTTCAATAAAATAAAATAAAATTATATATATATATATGTATGTATGTATGTATGTAGAGAGAGAGAGAGAGAGAGAGAGAGAGAGAGAGAGAGAGAGAGAGAGAGACTTGTGTAGCTCCGGAAGGATTCGAGCCCGAATCCTCCCCTCTCAAATACCAACATCCGATATTCAAATACAAGTCTCACTCTTTTGACGTTGATCTATATTATTTAAATTAACTAAAAATAAAAAATCAAGTGTTTTGAGTACTTTTTGCCCATCCATCAAGCGACGCAAAATGAACGGCCGAAAGTAGTGAGTTGGTTAGATCTATATGTTTTTAGACAAACAAATTCTCGTTCCGACCAGTTGATCATGATTTAAAAACCCTACAAACCAATTTTTGCTTGGTTTCAAATGTTCTACACCGTTAAACTAGCCAACTAACTATTTAAGCCGTCCATTTTTTCTCTGCTTGATGCATGAGCAAAAAGCATTTAAAATACTTGATTTTTGGCTTATAGATACTTGGAATAATATAAATTAACTTCAACGGAATGGATCTTGTATTCGGATGATGTATGGTTGTATTTGAATGGGAAGGATTCGGCCTAGAATCCTTCCGAAACTACACAAGTCTCTCTCTCACTCTGTACACACACACGCACACACACCACACAGACACACACACACACACATATATTACAAAAAGACCCTGCTCAAACTTGGAAGTGAAATCCTTAAATAAGATAGTCAAACAATGTCTAGACTTTGCAAATTCATTCTAGTAACTCTTAAGTGGTGCATGGCCCAAGTTAGAGGCTATTGCAAAGAAAGTTGATACTTTTATGCAAATTTAGTTGCTCTCCATAGATAAATTTTTTAATTTGAGAAATCAAAGCGCTTAAGATCTCTTCAAATTTGGGGGAGAGATTTTTTTTCCTGTCCCTTTGGCTTTATATTGCGAGTTGAATGCAATTCTATTATCTTCCCCTTCTATTTAGAATGAAAATTTGGAGTTTGGCTTCTTGGTTGCATGAGCTCGAATTTTCTTGATCCCCTTCCAGCAAATGCTTCTAGAACTTATGTCAAGCTCCTCTATTGCATAAATCCTTGGATAGGTGTTTGGTATTGCCTATTAGGAAGTAGTTAGGAATTTGACATCAGCTTTACATCCATTCTTCATAAATTTGACAATCTTTTCGTAGAGGAGCCTTGTGTTCCATAGCTGACCCCTTTTGACAGGAAATTGTCTAAATCTTGGTCTTTATTAGATTTATCATATCCAATAACTTTTCTCTCCGAGGTTTTTTGGGGACTGGTGAAGTTTATAAATTTTGGTCTAAATTAATACATTGTCATTAAACTTTTGAGCAATTTGATATGTTTATTATGTGCTGTCAAGTGATGATGTGAATAGGTAACTATCCATCAGGGGAACCATATGCTACCCTTGTGAATGCCTAAATAGCATGATTTAAAATCTCGGAATTTGGTATCAGTCAATAGTTTTTAGTATAAATATCATCAATAACAGTTGTCATATTGGCAATGTCGGCCTCGATGTCGGCCGATATTTATAGGGTTAATATCGTATTGGGTACCTCAAAACCCCATGATATATATAAGAATCGGCCGATATTCCATGCTAAATAGCCTCCAGTTTGGTTTTGTGAACTTTTTTAGTAAAGTGAGAAACATGGAACATCTGGCCAATTCTTATTCTAAGATGTTGCGGAATATGTGGCTAATTCAAATGTATTCTGCTGCTTTGACCAGCAATCTAATTGATCATACCAGAAGTTCCATACTGGGGTGTAGATGTCAAGCATTTCAAGGTTCCTAAACAGTAATATCCTGGTATGTTGAGTTTTAGTTTCTTAGTTGATTATTTAGACATAAAGAGCTGGATATTATGGATGGACGTTTTGTGGAAAGTTTGATGATGGGCTGTTTTTCCTGGTGATGATTCCTTAACATAATACCTAAGCAAGGCAATCACCTGCTCAGGTTTTCAGCTGTTTGAGGGATAGATGGAATGTGCATATGAACGGAACAGAAAGGGCTTCCTTGCTGGGAGAGTTGGAAGATTCTGGTGCATATGAATGGAATCAAGGAACAGAAAGGACTTCCTTGCTGAGAGTAGTTTGGAAGATTGTGGCATGAGGGGATTGCTTCAAGTATCACAAATTTATGGTTTAAACTTCGTGCAAGAATGAGTTATTATCATGAAACATTTTGGTCTTCTAATTTTGAAATATTTTCCCCCTTGAAACATGTGACTCATTTTGGCTGCGTTCCTTTCCTTCTGGGCATATATTGGTTATTTGACCAACAAAGTTCATTCCCTAAAAGTATCAATTGGTGCGCGCTAGGGACAAAAATTTGCACAAAAATTTGCCTTTTTTAAAAAAAAAATAATCAATTTTCCTTGTTGAACACCAATTTGCATTGGCTATAATTTCAGTCCCTTTAGTCTGATAGGCAAAGTTAACAATAAAGATTTTTTGTAAGCTCTACCCGATTAAACAAAAATTAGGAAAAGAGGAACGACCTAATAGTTTGCAAACCTGTGATGGTAAATCTTTCATGCAAACCAAAGCCTTGCCTTCATGAATAGAGATTATCAATAGTTGCAATTGCTCCTATCAAGTATGAATTGGAGATTCCACATAGTTGTACGAAACAATTCTCTGAACCAATTCTCTGTTCAGAATATTGGAACTCACCAATAGTAATGGTTGTGCATTTTCTATTTATTGAATTACTTGTCAAAACATTCTATAACTTTCTTTCTTGGACTAGTGGATATGGTTTTTTAAAGACATCTTTTGGTTTAAATTAACTTTTGATAACTTCGAATGAATTATTTCATATGGGTATTAATTGTTTTACACCACCAGATAATTTCCAACACGGAGGAATCTATGTGGATGTTTACTTTGATCTTTCTAGATGAAACCATCATCAGCATCTTCTTTTCTCGAGGAAAAGTGTGGGCGAAATATTTTAATGAATTATGGTATTAATATGCTACAATTGAACTCTTTTTAAAAGCTTTTTTATGCCTTACAACAATTATCAGAATACAATCACAATATGATAGAATTGCAGTTTTGGTTGGATTGGAAAAATATTCAAATCTGAGACCAACTGGATACAGATTTGGAAACTGATCACGAAACCGGGGGATAATTTCTGGTAAATGACTAGTTTCTTGATGCACAACAAGACATAAATCAAAATATTTTGTGTCTTTATGTCTTGCGGTTTAAGTCCGTTCTTCTGGTGTCGCAGGGGCTGACTGCAAATTAGTTAGTTGTTTTTTGTCGCAAATTTGAAGTCTATTGGCGCAAGATGTTTAGTCTAAATGAACAAAGTAAAAGGGGATACTATTGCAGCACACATGAGCAGTACTGAAAATACTGTAAAGTGTAGTATATGCTGTACTGTACCTTCAGAAGGAAATGGTTTGATCTTTTAAAGCCCTAGTTTGTTCAGGATTTCTGTTTTGGTCTTGATTTAGTATTTCCTAAAAGAAAGTTCTGAGTTTCTTTTTTTTTTCTTGGTATGAAACATATGTGAGATAAATAATATATTTGAGGAAAATGTGATAAAGAATATTAATATTACTGCATGCGTCTTGTCCCTTAATTTCTGTCATGGGCATTTTATTTTCTGAAATGCTTTCCTATAACCATCTCTATATGTTGGTTGAACGCTAATGCATGTGTAATAATTTGCCTCCTGTATTGTCAGTCGATTAAGATTTCTATAACTAAGCTTCACCATCGCCATCATTTAATTTTAGGTTGCTGACTTCAACGTGCAAGCAGCTCAACAAGGCATAGTGTACATTGATGAAGTTGACAAGATAACCAAGAAGGTTCCATGACATAAAGTAATTGGTTGATAAATATGATTTATTGCATCAACTGACAATCGTTAACACTTTGATCTTGCAGGCTGAGAGCTTAAACATTAGCAGAGATGTGTCTGGTGAGGGTGTTCAACAGGCATTACTAAAAATGCTAGAAGGAACTGTAAGTCATGCTCCATACTTCAGCTTATTTAATTTTTATGCTTTTATATCCTCTTTATGTATTTGACTACGTAGTCTACACTAGGATGTTCCTATTGTCCCAGCGAAGTTGCTTTAGGGGTATATTCAATTTTATAGGCGAATTATTTTAATGCTATTTTGTTATTACCTAAAGCAATATCTGAACATTTGAAGTGGACGACTGATTGCATTTAGACAAAAGTGGAACAGGAAATTTCAGAAGCCATATTCTAAACTGATAGTATATATCATCAATTTTTGGGAAAGTTTAGTTAATCTTTTACAAGTTTCAAATTAATTGCAGTATTTTCAAGTCTGTTGTACGAACTTCTCCCAATCCTTCTAGATTTCTTTTTCTATTAAAGAGCCTAAACTGATTCTTTTTATTCAAGTATTTTTGTAGTTTACGATGAAGATTTTGTTACCTCCACTGGACATTGACTGAAAACTGTCCATTACTAAAACTTCTAACTCGAAATTTGCTGACTCATGATTCGTTCATAGAGGTCTATGCATACTTTCTTAATAGAAGGGTATTCATATGACAGATTCCTTCTTTCATTTCGAGGAATAAATGACACGTGGCATTTTGAACCCATTGCAAGTTTCAAGAGTGAAAGTATTATAAGATGAATTCATACTGTATGACCCACTTGATTAGATAAGCATTGAGAAGTATAATCTCAATATTCTACTTTTGCAGATAGTCACCATTCCTGAGAAGGGAGCTCGGAAGCGTGGTGACAGTGTACAGGTATTACAAACTAAATATTCTGAAGGATCTATATTTCTATACAATATTATAGTTTTGTACACTTTAAGAAGTTCTAAGCCCGATTTCATTTGTTTCTTAAGTTATACTGTTTTCTATTGTGTCCTATTGCTTAACTAATTCATGGATATGTGTTCCACTGTTCTCCAGTTGTCTTATTTATTTGTTTAATTTTTCTGTATCATTATCTTTTTGTTCCTGTCCTCTTCTTTTTAATGGGTACAATAGAAATTTGTTTTCCTGGTTCAATATAATAGATAATTGTTTATAATATTGAATTATTTATTTATAGTGTCCTAGTAATATTTAAAGTTTTATTAATAGTTCGAGTAGGACATGATCTTGTATGAGCCTATTTAAGAGCAAAATCACTCATGTTATATATAATTGTATTTGTAGCTTTTCTTGATAGTTAATAAAGATATAGTTCTTTAGAGTCGATAAACATTTACCTTCATAAATCTATTATAGTATCAGAGCATCAAGTTTCACTATTGGATTTTGTCCTGTGTTATTCTGATCGATTTTGTTTAATTTCATCTGCAACTTTGGCTTCGTCTGCAACCATAATTACTTGTTTTCATCGTGATCTGTAGCAAGTCCACAATCTCTTAATATATTCGAAGGGCTGGAAGTAGGATATGCTTTGAGTCATTTCTCGCCTATTCCACATCCAAAATTTGCACTGCTCTCGATCATTCAGTTCTATCCCCTAATCACAACCGAACTCGTGGGATTGATTTCCCACAAATTGCGGATGTAATTTGCATCAATCACGCAGACCTGATCCTGTTCTGACCCTCTTCAAGCTGTGAATCAGCTGGCTTCTGCTCCAGATCTGTTCCGACCCACGCCCAAACGAACGGCTGAAACCGATTTGTTGGGATTTACTATAGAGTGCGGAACAACAAATATCTGAAGAATGAAATCATTGAGGGCTAAATTCGAATGAACGGCTGAAACTGATTTGGCCATAGATCAGTGTTTTCGAGACCGATTTTCGTGATTATGGTGGCTATTTTTAGTTTTTGGGGTGTTTCGGGTAGGGTGTTGTTTGTGCTGATTCTATCTGAAATGAACAATTTTGTATAGCGAGCAAGATTGAGTTTATTTAGTTCCATACATCTTGAGTTTTGGCATTACGAGTTTCTGTTCACATCACAAGATTTGAGTTTAGATGGAGGAGGACTGGTTCACGATAAATATTAGACCTCTTGCGTAACCTTTGAATGTCTCTGTTTCAGAACCTTTGGATCAGAGTTTTAGTACGTATTTCATGTTTGGTTTGTAATTCAGATTTTCTTTCTGGTTCAGCTCTATTTTGCTTATCTTCTGTTTGGTTCATGGATCAAACTACTTCATACCAAATATTCGTTTTGATTCGGTTTGGTTTTAATTTGGAAAATTTTATTTGGTTTGATTTACAACTTCTGTTTAGTTTGGTTGCATTTCAAAAATTTGTTTTCGGCAGTTCAACTATTTGTTTGAGAGTTCTGGAATTCATCTTTGTCAACAACACATTTTTGTCAATTAATTTTCGTTCTTTCCGTCTTTTGTCTTTGTTAAAAAAATTTCATCTTTGAGAATGTTAAAATATAAATACCTCAACTTCGGAGTTTTAGTGCAGTGTCAATGACTTTAATATGGTATCAAAGCAATTCAGGTTTAATTTTCACCACGTGTGCATTAAAAAACAAATTTAACAAAAAATACCACTAATGTGAAAAAGCTTAGGTTTCGGCCCATAAAAAGGGCGCTCAACCTACTGAGGTGTGTTAAAATATAAATATTTTAACCCTCACCTTAATTTCGGAGTTCTGGTGCAGTGACGTGGACTTTGATAGAGTATGTCCATTTCGTTGACTAGCTTGTAGAGGAAGATCTCCCTCCACCATACAACATTTGTCTTACCAATTCAAAAGTTCAATATCAACATTAGTAATTTAGCACTTCAACACAACATCAACAGTTTGACGTGCATCAACACTTTGCAGTAGTTGTTTTAATATTTCAATAGTTTTAGTCGGTTTTCAGTTTTTGTTAGGCAAACTCTTGATGTTTGAAACATCATCAGTTTGAGGGAGAAGTTAAGATATAATAGGTAATTAATTAATTATAATATAGAACTATTTAGTTATAAAGTCCTACTAGCCTAGTAGTATTTGGAGGTTTAATAATAGTTTAGTAGGACTTGGTCTTGTTTATATAAGGATCGCTCATGGTTATATGCAATTGAATTTTACACTTCTTTTGATAATTAATAAAGATGTAGTTCTTGAAAGCAATAAAGTTTTACCTTTGGTGAGTCTGTCACATATCATGGTACTTCAATTACTAGCATGGTTTAAAATTTCGGTATCGGCATTGGTATCAGCCAATAAATTTTAGAATATGACCAATATCGGTAATCAATATCTGTGACATCAGCCATATCAGTAATATTGGCTCGAATATCGGCTGATGTTGTTGGGCTAATATCGTATCGGGTGTCTCAAACGATACGATATTGCCGATATATATCGGAATCAGCTGATATTTCAAACCAGGATTACTAGGGTGTTGTATAAATGTTGTTTCTGTAGATATACGCTATAAAGTTTGAGATTATTATCAAACTGTGGTTGCTTAAGATTGTAGCTGGTTGTCTAACTTTCAATTCATTTTGGATTAAGCATATAAAGAACTACAAGAAAGTTATACCTTGCGTGAAAGGACTAGAACTCCCATATTGAAAAGAGCATAGACTATATGAGAGTTCAGATCGAAACGACCCACATAGTTACACTTTTTTACATTCCAATTCAGACATGCAAGAGTTTGAAAGATTCTTCAGATGTATGACTTCTGTCTCTACCGAGTTTTAGGCGAGGATGGAAACATGTTACACAATCTTTCTCATATCAATTGCATATTACTAATATGCATAAACATCAAAATACTACTAGATGCATGTTTATTTTCCTTAAAACTCGTTATTAAACATCCTTAGGAAATGATATGTAACTCATCCAAGGAAAAAAAAAAAAAAACCATTTTCTCCTTTCCAATTTGGCAATAATGACTAATCAACCTTTATTAAGACTCATTCATGAAGGAAAGTAGATGTATAATCAACTCATATCTCAACTCAACCTCATATAACCTCAGCAAGTCTGATATCTATTTATGTATAATAAAAGAACTCTTTTCCTTGCCATCTGATATTATCTTCTGTCAAAGCCTCCATCAGGGGAACCTGTTATTTAAGCTTGATTTTTTTCTGATAGTCGGTTAGCACAATTGGGTCCCATCAATTTAATGTTCTACACCTTTATCTCAGATGCTGTGTTAGAGTACCCACCTAACCACACAGCATCCAATTGCAGTAAACTCTTCAATCAAATAAAATGAGAAAATTAAGAGCCACTTAGAACTTGAATATCTAAATGAGCAAACATCTCGGTGTTCTCATTCTTATTTTTCGAGTTTAGCTAAACAATTGCAGCTATCAATTGCAATGTGGAATTAGGCTATCTTCTCATGAGGCTAATTTCCATACCCAGGACATGTTTGTTAGTTAACAATGATAGATATTTAAGTTAATAATTGTTGGCATGTGGGGGACTTGGTCAAGTGAGCTCTGCCCAATAAGACTGATATGAGCCCTCGTGTAGGCTTCTTCCCAACAGATCAGCCTAGTAGTGGTGAAGTAACTTCGAGATGTGCCAGCAGTTGGCAGCATATGAGCAGCAAGGTCTACTTGCCCTCAAGTAATATGTTGAAAATACTGGAGAAATATGAACAAAGAGGAGTTTTGGTCTGTCTGGACCTCCCTTTTATCGGGAGAGATAACTAATGAGGGAAAACGTCAGAAATGAATGAGAAGAACGTTAGGCAATGTATTTTCTATAAACTCTTTTCTTAATCAGAGTTTTAGATAAATCACAATTATGGGATTGTTGACTTCCCACTTAATAAGGCAATAAATCAAGCAAAAAAAGAAACAGAAAATAAAGATAAAAAGGAAGTTAAATTTGAGCAGATCCTGCGCACTGTATGACATGCCACAGCTGCATACGCACTTTTGGAGGCCTATGTGCTGGTCTGAAGAATATTTGAATACTTAGTGGATTGTGGTCATTCCACATACTGCATAAATAATGCATGATATATTTTCGAAAAACAATCATGTATAATCAACATTAGTAATGGAGAATATGGGAAGACTTGAACTTTGGCCACTACAGATGTGTTTAGTGTTATACACATGCACAAAAGTTGGGCACAGTTTTTTTCATGTTATGTAAATTATACAGTTCCACCATTCATTTATCCATTTGATATTCACCTTTGATGAATATCTTAAAATCTCCATCCTTCTGATTTGTTTGATCAATGTGGATTTGAACTAACAATCAAATCATTCATCCCCTTGGTCACTGAAAATAAAAATCAGATTTGATATTGGAAGGGTACAGAAGAGGAAGAGCAGCCGTGAACTCAAGGAAAATGGATCATGACCTTCAAGTGCCATAACTATGGAAATTTATGATTTAGCATGTTTCCATGACTTATCCGAAAAGCTCTAAAAACAACTGTAAAAAAAATATTATTATCCCTCTCTAAGGATAAGCCGACCAACATGTGTTCTCATTGAAATTTAACAAGATGAGTATTATTGTTTTGTGCATATGATATATGTACTGATTTAAAACTGTTGTCCTGTTAAAACAACTGAAACCCCAATTATATAATGAATTATTGTCCTTGTGGAGTTGCTGGATGCTGTGATTCTCAACTGAATGACAGCTCCAAAGCGGTCTTTCTTATGATCTTTGGGATAAAGGACATCTTGTTCTTTGTTGTTGTTGTCGTCCTTCATTTTACATTCTGTCTGCAGGTCCGCTTCCTTTCTTTACTCCTTTACAATCCCTCCAATTTCATTCTTGGTCATCCGATATTGTGAATCAGTACAGTTATGATAATCATCACAAGGGATCGCATCACTTTCATGGCAGATATTAGAAATCACTTGATAATTGGGCTAGTTGTTTTATCAATTCCATCATGTCAACCAATCTTGTTATCATCTGCAGTTTTAACCAATTCTTGTTTTGATCTGCAGATAGATACAAAAGATATTCTTTTTATATGTGGTGGTGCTTTCGTTGATTTGGACAAGACTATTTCAGAAAGGTAACACATTTTCCTTGCTCTTAAGACATATGCAGCTGCTTTCTCTTGATACTCAATGGCTTTCGATGGAGTTTGAGGCATAATTAATCAATGTGCAACAGACGACAAGATTCTTCCATAGGTTTTGGAGCACCAGTTCGTGCGAATATGAGGACTGGTGGTCCAACAAATGCTATAGTGACATCATCCTTACTAGAATCCGTAAGTAAACTGGCTTTATCAGATTTATTCTATTTTTCGTATTAATTTTAAAACTGAGGTTAGCTTTTTCTTAACCTGTGCTGATGCAGTGTTTTTTTTATTTTCTTTTCCTTGGTCGCATGTGGATGGTTATTGTATTCACAGGTTGAAAGTGGTGATCTTGTTTCATATGGCCTCATACCAGAATTTATTGGACGATTTCCCATACTTGTTAGTTTATTGGCCCTGAATGAAGATCAACTTGTTCAGGTAAATTTTAGTGAGAACAGTACCCTATTTTCATTTTCTTAATGAGGTTGTTTCAGTCTTTTTGTTTACCTAAAATTTGAAAGAATACACATTATCATATGTTTCACACCAATGATCCCTCTGTTTTGTGGACTCTCTGTCCTAGTGCATCAACTATTGGTTGATTGTTTATTTGACTGCTACTAGGGTATGTGATATGTCAGTCACAAGTGTTAAGAGAGCTGGAGGCATTAAAACGTCCCAATATTCACAAAAGAACTAGTTTTCCATGTAAAGATATGTTCTACACAAATGCTGCAGACATACATGCACACATGTGCTTACACGCATGCACATCATCTGTTAAATTTTGTAGATATTGACAAATTTGACGGTGTACTTCAGGTCCTAAGAGAACCGAAAAATGCTCTTGGCAAACAATATCAGAAACTGTTTAGTATGAACAATGTGAGTATTTTATTGTCACAGCATTCTCATCTTGAGGTTCAGCAGCTTCTTAACTTAGACCAATGTTGCCAGCAGGTTAAGTTGCATTTTACAGAGAATGCACTGAGGCTGATTGCAAAAAAGGCAATGGCTAAAAACACAGGTGCACGGGGGTTAAGAGGTATACTGGAAAGTATTCTCATGGAATCTATGTTTGAGGTTTGTTGACCAAGTTTTACTGATCTTATCTTTTCTACGAAATTCTCAGTTGGTAGATTAATGACTTGAATTTATCTGCCAGAAATTCTGGACATTTGATAGTTTAAAGTTACATCAATCTAGTTTGATTCCAACATCGAGATCGAATAACATTGGTTTGACTGGAACTAAAACATATTCATATTATAGATTCAGCGACCCTTCTGGAATGCATCTTAATTTGAGATTTGGACCCAGACAAAACTCATGATATCCAAGCCAACTCCTTCAACTTTGAACCAACATATACCCTATCTTTGAAATCATCATGAAAACTATGGTCTCATACGTGATCCCAATGCACTAATTTTCTTTCAAAATTCTGGACCAGAAACATGTCAGAAAAACAGTTACATTAGGCATAATTAGACAAATCCTGATGGACTTTTTTTGCTCATTTTTTTTTTTCTTTCACGTGTTTGCATTCAGATTCCAGATGTCAAGACCGGAAGTGAGCGAGTAGACGCGGTTGTGGTGGATGAAGAAGCTGTTGGCTCCCCTGGTAGACCGGGTTGTGGAGCTAAAATTCTTCGAGGGGATGGTGCATTAGACCACTATCTTTCTGTAAATAAAGGGAAGGATTCAATGGTACAGTACTATAACCCCTTACTAGTATTTCAGCAATAAGATTTCTTTTAGCATTTAGTACTTGGGGAAACATGAAATCCTTGACCGTTAGTTTCTTCTTCACAAGTGTCTTGAGAGCTATATGACCCCATGAATTTGTTAATGGAGCGACTAGGACTAAATGTCGTCCTAAACAAATATGGACGGTAGTAATTGAAAAAGGGTACAACAGTTGCTAACTTAACAAGGAGATAACAGAGCTGAATTGAGGAAACAGATTCATTTAATTGACCCCCAAAAGCTTGAGATAAAGGGTTTATATTTTGTACACTATCTCATGAACTCCACATTCTTCTGCCAGTGGCCATTAAAACAGTGTTTGTAAAGTTAATAGTTCTCTGTTATGACTGACCGATCTTGTTGCAGGCAAATATTAGTGGATCTGGAGGTGAGGTAGCAGAAGAAACAGATGCCTCTTCTAGAGCCATAAGCCTGTGACCCTGCTTTGTTTTTTTTTTTACAAATTTTGTTGTAAACTTACAAATTTTCTTTGTATTCATTATTCCTGTAACCATTCATTTTTGTAGTCAACCTTTGCTTATTTGGCAAGCAGAGAGTTTTGCTAATTTAACCCATGATGTATCATTTAATTAAGAGCCACATACACATGGCACTTTGCAATAAAATTCCTTTCATTTCTGACAGCACCATGAGCCTGTGATCGAAATTTTGATCCTATGATCTCAGGAAATATTCAAGGCTTTCTAAGATTATGCAACATATATAGTTTAAAGAAGAGCTGAGGTACAATGGTGCAAAATTCAGTTCCCTCAGCTCAAAGGACACATTTATCCATTGTTTTGATTTGCTTTTTTTCCTTCTCTCTCTCTTCCTACTCAACGATTCTGACCCAATCTGGACAGAAAGTAAGCCTCATGGAAAGAGAGTGTTATATTATAAATAAACTCATAGATGCTAGATTTGCGTATCTATTCTTGTGAACAATAGTATTTCAAGAAGAAAAATGGTAAGCTTAACCAAAGAAGGCAAAAAGACAGAAAGAAGAAAGTGTGGTCATTCTCACACTTAATTGAAAAACTTATTTGCATGTGCAGTATTTTACCCTCCTCACTTCTTCAGTATATATTCTTTTTAATTTAAACAATGAGAGTGTTTATATTAAGAATATTAAAAAAAAATATCATATGATCCATATACCTATTATACGGAAAAATACTATTTGAAACTGAATACACACACTTCCTCCCTTCCATCCTCGCCTATAAATAAGAGGCCTTCCCAGCCGAAGAATGCATCACTTTGTATTCAATCTTAAGCTTCTTAAGTGCGCTCTTGTGTGCTCCCTCTTGTATACGTTTCTTTTCTCTGTAAAAATTTAAATATATCAAGTGTGAAAAGCTTGAAGAAGTTAGGCTTCAAGAATCAGAAAATTCCTTAATAAGGAATTTCAACATAAGTATAATGAACTATTTCATAAATGGAATTATACATATATATCTGGAGAACAAAAGCAGTTTTATAAGACTGCTTATTATAAGACCTTAGAATCTAAAAAATAACTCAGATTATTTGTACCCTGGTTTTTGACTATTATGTCAAACAAGAAGAGCTTGGAGAAGTTTGGCTTCAAACTGTAAGTTTTATATCTTAATAAAATTACTCTTTCTTTTTGCTCTTTTCATCGATCCTATCCCTTCTGGTATCAGAACCATGTATGCTTTCTAAGTAGATAATTGTAGAGTTAATCATATAGTATTTATATTTTAATATATTAATTCTAAGATATGTAATGTTCATTTTCTAATGAAAACTGTTTTGAAGTTAGCTTGTGGAACGTCATCAAAGTGCGCAGAGTCTTCGACTCGTTGTTGCCAATGATGTGCATTTAGGGTATTTCTCGTAAAGCGTTGACAGACGTGCAAGATAATTAGAAAAAAGATAATTAAGTTCTTCAAGAAAGATTATTCGTAATACGAGTAAGAAAGTCAAGAATGCCCAATTGACAGAATTTTTATCAAAAATAAATCAACTTAATATGTGGTCTATTCCTGAAATCTCTAATAGAGACATATATATGATCGGAATATGCGATCTTAAATCATTTATAGTGATCAAAACTTTATAAAATAGTGTTACTGTTGATCAAACAGAACAGATGATTAAACTCTTAAAAGATGAAGATATTGATGTTTTTCATTGATTTGATAATATGGGAAACTTAAAAATTCGAAGAGAATTACAAGTAATTAATTAAAAGAATAAAAATTACAAGAGCTTTCTTCTCTCAGAGTTTCTGGTGAAGTACGCCGGTGGAAGTTTGGTCAGTCCTTGTTCGGTTGACGATATGAGTGGTTGAGTGTTTGAGTCTTCTGCTTAGGAATTTCCTTCTCGCCTGGTTTCAGAAATCTTTTGAGGGAGGAAATCTTTAGGGTATTAACACCATGAAAGAGAGAAGCAAGCTTCTCTTTAAAGAGCTCAAGCTAGAGATTTTTCTCCTGTCGATAACCAGCAACCCTTAGTCTGCCTAGCAATGGGTTATTTATAGGCATTATGAGGTGTAACAACCCCTCCTAAAAATAACAGACTAATTTAATCAATCTGATTTAGCTTCGCTCCTGGAGCCAGATAGCTTCATAACGAAACTAATCATAGCTGGAGCGAAGTTAGAGGCCCTCGCACGGAGTCACTTAGCCAGCTGTCTTAAGATTTGTTGCAACGATTCCTTAATTCTCTTCATTAATCAGGAGATTTGATCCTCTCCAACTAATTGAGAAATGATTGGATCAAGGCAAATACTACAAAATATGTGATAAAGATCACATCAATCTCTTGCTGAGATTTAAATGGTTAAAATGACCATATAAGCTTGCGACGGAGCTAGTTCACAGTTCATGCGAAGTTAAGCTCACAGCGGAGCTACTAATCTATCTGCAAAGTTTGCAACGACTCTTAACAATGAGCTCTCAACAGAGCTAGAAGATAGCTCTCAACTGAGCTAAAAAGAGCCTCACGCGAAGCTAGAAAACATAGTTTGTAGTGAAGCTGGATGTTTAGCTTCCTAGAGACAACAATTGGCTCACTGTTTGCTTCACTAAATCAGTGGAGTTTAAATCACCGTTTTGTTCATCAGGAACGTATAGGTCTTCAGCCTGTCTGCGACCTGTCTTTTGAAAGTGTCGACAAGTTAAGCATTGTTCAGACCGGTTGAAGTGCTGTCTGGGAGTTTGTCTTTTTGGAGTGTCAACAATTGACCCTTATAAGAAAAATATAAATATCTTCATGTTGAGTTAATTCAAGTGGCTTTTAAACCAGCAACCCTTCAAGGATTGAATGCTTCTATATTATTTAGTTTAAGAGATGCAAGGTGTCTTAATTGGACAAAATCATTGATGGAAATCATGAAAACTAGCCTGTGTCATGGACCACTCTATTTCAATGTATATCCCAATTTAAGCCTGTCATTAACAGACCAAAATATTCTCGAAACAGTTAGTCTTAATATAAAGACTAATGGGTATGAATTCTTACCCGGATCTGAAAATATAGCAATAATATATAAGATCCATTATAAAACTTTGAGTACATTAGCTCCAAAGCTAAATGTCACACAACTCCAGAAAGAACTTTTTTTGAAAAGATAAATCTATTGTTTTCCTATATAGCTGTCAATAGACAAACAAAATGGGATGACATAAATTTCTCAAAAAAATGAGTTATACCTAATGCTATTCAATCTAAGCCCATCATCAATCAAGTAATTAATCAAATTATACAAACAGAAGATAGTGAGGTTGAAATTACATTTAATTCAACCAGATCAATCATATTGACCGACATTAATAACCCTGCGAGGTTATCTGTTTCCAGGGATCTGTATCAAGAAGAATGACTCCTAAGACTAGAATTCAAGGAATCAGAATTTCAGAAACTAATATACCACATCCGGTATATGAACAGAGGGATAATATGTCCCCAACTGAACAAAGGGATAATATGTCCCCAATTAGCTATGGAATGAGCTTCCATCTCAGTTAATTTCATAAATTTAAGTCTTAGAAGTGAGATCAGAAAATTCCTTATTAAGGAATTTCAACATAAGTATAATGAATCATTTCATAAATGATATTATACATATATGTCTAAAGAACAAAGACAGTCTTATAAGACTGCTTATTATCAGACCTTAGAGTCTGAAAAACAACTCAGATTCTTTGTACCCTGATTTTTAAACTATTATGTCAAACAACAGAAACAAACATTAATGTGCTAGATGAATATTATAAACAATGGAAAACTAGCACATGATCAATTGTCAGGTCGATATATTCTCCTATTGATCCTTTAAAGTTATCCGGATATCTACTTAAAATCTGGAGACTATTGTTTTTATAAAGTGTAATATCCCTATTTTTAAAGTACGGTATTTGGATAAAATATACTGGTATTTTAAATATGTATATGTATTTATTTTCATGTGATATGTTATTACTCGTTGTTAATAATATCTATATTGTTACTGTTATTTATTATTATTAGATTGGTCATGTAATGTATTGGTATTATTAATATTATTATTTTAGTTAAGTAATGTTACTACTAATGTTGGATTATTATTTTGTAGAGGTGTATTCCTTTCCCTTGATTCCATTCATATCTTATTCTTTGATCCCAACCCATCACACCATAGACCCAATACCCATTGGTGACCCGAAACCCATTACTCATTTACTTGGTGATCCATAACCCAATAACCATTAGTGAACCTATACCCTTTATCATATTACCCTCAACCCGTTTGGATCCCAACCCGTTAGCTTATACCTCTACCCTCAAACCCGTTACCCATTTGATCCAAACCCACAACCCAAATCTTATCCTAACTAAGCCCCCCTAAATCTCCACCAAATCCTAACCTAAACCCTAAGCTAATCTCTCCCTTAATCCTCCCACATCCAGCCGCACCCCCATCCAACACCAGCAGGCCATGGCCTTCTCCAACCACCCAGCCACCCATTGATCCAGTCCATGGCCGAGCAAGCTTCAACCCCGAAGCCACACCATCAGGCCAAGCAACGATCAACCATTGCTGGCATCTCCTCCCATTGGTCGTGCACAGTCCACTACGGCAAGATCTCCAATCCCTCTCCAGGCTGCCGCACTTTCCCAGCACAGCAGCCCCATGACACTTCCAGCCGACCTCCATCCATCAGCAGGCCGCAGAGGACACGGCAGCAGCTCGGCAGTCCCCGCATCCCAGATCTGTGCACAGCCCTGTTGGCCGAGCACGACCCGAATCTCCTCCGCGCAGCCCGCGCAGCGCACACGACAGCCCCGTGTGCGCAGTCCAGACCGCCGCCTCCCCAGATCAGTAGCACGGCAACGACGGCCATCAGCAGCAGCGAGTCCTCCTCCAGCAGGCCGTGCACCTCTCCACCTCAGGCCGGACCCCCTCCAGCCTGTTCCCTTGGCAGCGCGGCACCGAGCAGCAGCAGGTCGCGCACGGGATCCCCATCAACAGCAACACGGCAGACTTCTCTGGCAAATCTGCAGCAGATCCATGTCCGCGCAGCCACAACGGCGACAGCAGCACGATCCAGGCCGAGCACCACCTGCAGATCTGGCAACCAACAACAGCACGGCAACACCAATAGCGTCCACAACAGCAACTCGGTAATCTCCGACAGGCCCTCGACGCGCACGGCAGCGAACTGCATTCGATGTGAGTGTCTCTCTCACTCCCCCTCTCCTTATTTAATTAAGTGATTGTAAATATGTTTCGTATGTGTTGTAATTTGATGAGTAGAGCATGGATGTGGATTGTCATCCCTTCTTTTATTTTACATGTTAAATACATAGGAATATGTCATGCATAATTGTATATCTTTTATGTTGGAACCCCATGTTTACCATATGAGTGTTTGGATTATTAGTGTAGACATTTCATGTTGGACACATGAGTGTATTGAGATAATATGGAAAGATGTGTAGGTGTATCCCAGATTGTAAGTACACTGGCAGAGGCCTATTAGTCGACTTGCCCCCTGGATTAGTCGACTAATAGCTCTGTTAGTCGACTAATATATATATCCTAGTCGACTAACCCACCTTCCAGGAGATGTTAAACTCTCTGTATATCCTCTGTTAGTCGACTTGACCCCTTTTGTAGTCGACTAATAGTTAGTGTAGTCGACTACACTTTGCCCCTAGTCGACTAGATTTCCTCCCAGGAAAGTGTGGACTCTCTGTTTGGTAGCTGCAGAAAGGATTAGTCGACTTGCCCATATTATAAGTCGACTAACACTTTGATTAGTCGACTTGCTCTTACCCTATAGTCGACTATACCCCCTTTAGAATGATAGTGGACTTCCTGTTATTTGCTGGAGCCTTCCCTAGTCGACTACACCACCTGCTGTAGTCGACTGGTGACCCCTAGTCGACTTATCCCTAGCCCTAGTCGACTAATGCCTGTCTGTCAGCTAGGTGTAGTTCCTTTATTGGATGTAGACCTTACCCATGAGTTATGTAATGGATATACATGGATGAACATGATTTCGAGAGATGGATATTGGTGGTAATGACTTGATCTAATAGATCTTAGATGCTGGTACATGTCATATACCGAGTGTTGGGATATAATGACTGATCTTAATAGAAGGGGGAATTGTGAATACTTATGGATCAGGGTAGATTGATGGAGAGAGAGAGGACTAGTACTGATTATGGATATATGTTGGAACGACGATTAATGTATCAGATTTCTTGATGTGTATTGATACTTGACGATCATGGAGCTATTGGAGATAAGAGTTGGTTGTAAGGACTCGGATTATTAGAAGCTAGAGTTCGTCGATGTACCAATTGACTATATTATTTGAATATGGATGAGTTGTTAGTATTGAATTATAAGTGAACTATTTTAGATTGCAGTTCTTTGAGGATGTTTCCATTCCTTGTGATCTTGGTGTCTGTTATATTAGTTGATCTTGAGGATACCAATAGACTGCTATTTATTGATTTTACTCAGTGATAGGGATAGAATTATTGTGAGAGTAAATCCATCGATATCGGTGATATTATATATTCAGAGTTTGATGGCTTTTACTGTTTGACCTCTGTTATTGGTGACCCGAGGATTAGAGTAGATTGACATGATGAGAGAACTGGTTATTGGATCATTAGACTGGTGGATTACTGTACCGGATTACTTCGGCATGAATTGATATTTGACCGTCAGGATGACTATTGAGGGCAGATTCATGATGACTATTGATATCGGTTATTGTTATAGGCAGTACAGGCATATGAGATATTGATTGGTTCTAGATTAGATTGTCCATTGAGTAGCATTTGGATTCGTTATTGTATGAATTCATGTTATTGAAAGTTACTGGGAAAATATTGTCAGACCGTAACACATTCATTGTTATATTGTTCTACCGTTTATACGGTAATATTGTTCACATTGTTATTGTTACATTGATATTGTTATTGTCACCGTATCGTCCCAGTAATCGAAATAATATGGAGATTGATTGTTATAAATAATAATGTAAATTGACAACTTACACTGGGATTGGGGAAATTGATGGAGGAGACAGCGTCTGTATTTTGGGTGGACCTAGGATACAGGTTGCGCAGCCGACTTACGGTTCCACTGCAGGGTTCCGGGGATGACTGACATCCCGTATTGTTCATATTGTCATTGTATTGACACATTGTTATTGTTATTGACTACCTAGCGGTAGGACCTGGTTCAGCGCCAGGTGATTGGGCCGTGGTTCCGGGTATGTACTGAACCCACCTAAAGCATGGACAATATCTTTTCCACTAATTTCAATAACTTAGGACCCTGATTGACACGTGTGGTAGGCGTAGTATGGGATGCGTCTACTGCGTGTGGCAATTGGTGTTCGCTGACATAATAAATGATAATAAATTGTTTATAGCATATTGTGACCGACTATAATCACATGGTTGTATACATGATTGTAACCAGGACCAGATTATTATAACCAAGACCAGACTTGTGATCAGACTTGGATACCAGCCTAGTGACATGTGATAGGTTACCTATTGTGACATCAGTTGCTTGCTTACTATTGATCAGTTGTTGCCTATCTTTATTCGTGTTGTCATCATGTTTATTACATTTCTGTTATTTATTTGTTATATGGTCTCTTATATCTGCAGTTGTTTTGATTACTATTTATGCACATTGTTTCTTCTGCACGAACTCTTTCCCCTTTACACACACACTCACCATGGTCGCGTTCTGACGACCCTGGGTTTGCACGTCCAGATATTGGATGATTGTTTCTAATGTGCAGGAGTTCGATGAGACGGCACGCTTTGCGAGGAGCTTGGGTCCTCTCCCTTTTATTCTGGTATTCTTACCTCTTTTATTCCTGTTCCTATATTTTTCTTGATTCATGCATATCAGATTCACTCTCTATTCCAATGCTTTTCATATGCTATCATTGTGTTAGACTTTATATGTATTATTGCAGTGATTATTGATTAATCTTGGTTTAGATTTATAGCTTGTTTCAGGTTACTTTAGGCTTAGCGTATATATGTGGGGTATTTTCCTCGCGTATATACGTCGCCGACTCTCGTCGCGACTCCGTTTTCGTGTATTTTGGGAAGCGGGGCGTGACATAAAGCCATCAGAAGACAAAACTTCGGATGATGAGACGCTTAAAGAGCTTAGAAAGCTTTTTAAGTAAAATAACTATTCAAATGTTTATTTACAAGTTGTTGGACAATAGCTCACTAGAGTTGAGACCACTGTAGAAAATTGAGCCACGTATGCTTTCTAAGTAGATAATTATAGAGTTAATCAGGTAGTATTTATATTTTAATATATTAATCCTAAGATATTCCATTCATATTCTGATGAAAACTGTTTTGAAATTAGCTTATGGGACATCACCAAAGTCGCGTAGAGTCTTCGACTAGTTGTTGTCAATGACAAGCGTTTAGGGTACTTACTCATAAAGCGTTGACATACGTGCGAGATAATTAAAAACAGGATAATTAGAAAATGAATACAAAAATCTGAGAATTAGTATTTTAAAATGTTTATACTATTTGGTTAATTCTACAATATCTAACAATATCTCAATTTCAGGCTTTTCAAGTTCTTCAAGGAAGATTACTCGTAATATGAGTATAAGAGGGTCAAGATGCCTAATTGACAGAATTTCCATCAGAAATAGATCAACTTAATAAGTGGTTTATTCCTGAAGTCTCTAATAGAGACATATATAAGATCAAAATACTAGATCTTAAATCGCTTATAGCGATGAAAATTTTAGAAAATACTGTTACTATTGATCAAACAGAACAAGTGATTAAACTCTTGATAGATGAAAATATTGATCCTTATAGGGAAAAATATAAATATTTTCATATTGAGTTAATTCAAGTGGCTTTTAAACTACTAACTCTTCAAGAATTGAATATATTATATTGTTTAAGAGATGTAAGATGTCTTAATTGGACACAATCATTGATGGAATCATGGAAACTAACATGTGTCATGGCCGGTCTATTTCAATGTATATCCTAATTTAAATCTGTCATTAACATACCAAAATATTATCGAAGCAGTTAGTCTTAATATAACGACTAATGATATGAATTCTTACCCGAATCTGAAACTATAACAATAACTTATAGGATCCATTATAAAGCTTTGAGTATATTAGCTCCAAAAGCTAAATGTCATACATCTCTGGGAAGAACTGTTTTAGTAGAGATAAATTTACTGTCTTTCTATATAACTATCAATAGATAAATAAAATGGGATGAGATAAATTTCTTAGAAAAACGAGTTATACCAATGATATTCAGCCTAAGCTTATCATCAATCAAGAAATTGATCAAATTATACAAACAGAAAATGGCGAGGTTGAAATTATGTTTAATTCAACCAGGTCAATCATATTGACCGACATTAATAACCCTGCGAGGTTATCTATTTTCAGGAGATCTATATCAAGAAGAATGACTCCTGAGATTGGAATTCAAAGAATCAGAATTTTAGAAACCAATATACCACATTCGATATGTGAACAAAAGGATAATATGTCCCCAACTGAACAAAGAAATAATATGTCCCCAACTAGCTCTGAAAAAATCTTCCATCTCAATTAATTTCATGGATTTAAGTCTTGGAAGTGAGATCAGAAAATTTCTTAATAAGAAATTTCAACATAAGTATAATGAACCATTTCATAAATGGTATTATATATATAATATATATATATATATATATATATATATATATATATATATATGTATGTATATATATATGTATGTATGTATGTATGTATGTATATATGAAGAACAAAAGCAGTTTTATAAGACTACTTATTATCAGATCTTAGAGTCTAAAAATAGCTCTGATTCTTTGTACTCTAATTTTTAAACTATTATATCAAACAACAAGAACAAAAAATTAACGTGCTAGATGAATACTATAAACAATGGAAAACTAGCACAAGATCAACTGTCAGGTCGATATATCCTCCTACTTATCCTTTAAAGTTATCCAGAAAATCTACTTCAAATCTGGAGACTATTGCGTTTATAAAATCATGAGAAGACAAAACTTCTGTAGATAAGACACTTAAAGAGCTTAATAAGCTTTTTAAGTAATATAATTATTTAAATGTTTATTTACAAATTGTTGGACAATAGCTCACTAAAGTTGAGACTACTGTAGAAAAACTTGTAAATAAATTGAATAAAATTATCTCCAACCTTCAGACAAGTGCAGGTAAGACTGTTGTTAAACAACAGATCAGGTTATTGTAAAACCTAATTAATAAATAATTGGATTTAAGCTGAAGCAAGTGAATGATTCTGTCATTGAAAATGTTGCCTCCGGAGTAATAGAAGATTTAAGCAAACAACTTAAAGACTTAATAATTTAAACTTTGGAAAATAACCTTCATAAGTACCTTCACAAATAGATAAAGAAGAAAATATTCAATCTGAAACTATTCCTTCAAAAATCCTTCAGAAATATCTGAAGAAGAAAATAGCTCATTTGAAGAAATACCTTCAGAAACTGATTTAATAAATTAGATTCAAGAAACTGAGAAACAATTTCTACAGTTGAATAATTCAACATCCTCCGAAAACCATGGATCAGTACTATTATAAAAGGCTGACTCCTATGGATGTATTATTTGAAGGAAATGAAATATTTCTTCAAAGAGAATATAATGGCATAAATATTTATGAATGGAATATTGATGGATATACAGATCATCAAATCCATATTATGGTACATCGAATATTGATACGTCACTGTATGTAAGCACAACGATAATACTGACAGAAACACAACATCCTTTCTAACCTGTGGTTTTACTTGCATTCTTCGGAGTTGGTGGAATAAGTACCTCTCAGAAAAAATAAAAGAGAAAATTTTAATGCCGTAAAATAAGAAAACAATCAACCAAAGAAGATGCTATTTATATCTTGATCTTGGCTATTATTATTGTACGCAGATCAACAAACTTTTTGAGGAACCCTTAAGTCATAGATGCAATAGAGAAGAACTACCAACAATAAGAATAATAAAAACAATGGAAGAAAACTAAACACAAGATTTAACGAGGTTCGGCCAATTTTGCCTATGTCCTCGGGGCAAGGAAGAGAGATTTCTTTATTGATTCAATAATCAATACAATTGCAAGCATTACTTTAGAAGAGGACTCTGCCCCTCTATTTATACCCAAGGAACCCTAGAACAATCGGATTCTGAATTGGACTCGTTTTCAATTCAGAACACTTTTCGAATTCAGTCCAGATTCGTCTGTCGGTCGATCGGCCGGTCGACCGACCCAAGTGCCGGTCGACCGTGCCGGTCGACCGTGCCCAACCGAGAGTTAGGCCATGTCAGTCAGTCAACCGGGTGGTCGACTGCAATGGCCTTTGCATGTTGGTGCACACCGGTCAACCGGTGTCTGCTGCTGCTTTTTTCTTTGTCTTGGCTTCCTCGTTGTCGACTTCCTCGACTTCCTCCCTCTCTCTTCCTACAATTCTCCATCTCGGTGAAGATTTCTCAAATTTGAGCCGAACTTCAAACATAGGATCTGTCGACTCGAAAGTGGCTGCACCAGTGTGGTTGCCTACGTACCCTGCCCAAGGGATCAAGCCATCCATAGTTCATCCAAAGGAGCTTCAACAAGCTCATCAACATGAAGGATATAGAGCAATGCTTTACAATGTATAAACTTTACTCCAGACACCACCTAGGTAAGCATATCGGCGGGATTCTCCGTTGTGTGAATCTTCAGTAACTCAATATCACCATCATCTAGAATCTCCCGAACAAAGTAGAACCTGACATCGATGTGCTTCGTCCGTGCATGATATACATGGTTCTTGGCTAAATAAATAGCACTCATACTATCACAATTGATCTTCAGTAGATCCTGATCAATCCCCAAGTCATCAAGCAATCCTTGAAGCCAAATTGCCTCCTTCATAGCCTCCGTCATGGCCATGTACTCGGCCTCTGTAGTAGACAATGCAAAGGTAGACTGTAGAATAGAGCGCTAACTAACCGGTGCTTGAGATAATGTAAATATATACCCCGTTGTGGACCGGCGTTTGTCGAGGTCACCAGCATAATATCCGATACAGTTCTGCTTCCCTGTGAAATCCTTCTCGAATACTAAACCAACATCTATGGTACCTTTAATGTACCGTAGAATTCACTTCACTGCCTCCCAATGACCCTGTCCAGGATCATGCATATACCTACTGACCATGGAGATAGCTTGTGACAAATCTGGTTGTGTACACACCATAGCATACATCAGACTACCAACTGCGCTAGCATATGGGACGCAAGTCATGTACTCACGTTCTTCAACAGTCTTTGAAGACATAGTGGCAGATAACTTGAAATGAGGATCCAGTGGTGTACTTATAGATTTCGTACCCTTGTCGATGTTGAATGTCTGAAGTACCTTTTTCAAATACCTTTCTGTGTCAAGCTCACCTTGCCACTCCTTCGGTCTCGTGTGATTTCCATACATAGCACCTTCTTTGCTTCACCAAGATCCTTCATCTCAAACTCAGAAGATAATTCTCTTTTCAGTGTATAAATTGTAGATCTAAACTTTGAAGCAATAAGTATATCATCTACATATAATAGTAAATAGATATACTCTCCTATAGGTAGCTTGTTGTAATACACATATGGGTCATAATGGCTACGTGTGTACCTCTTTCCTCTGATGAAGCTATCAAAACGCTTATACCATTATCTAGGAGACTGTTTTAACCCATACATCGATTTCTTCAGCTTGCACACCATGTCTTCTTTTCCTACAGTCTTGAACCTGTTGCCCAGAGGCCTTCCACTCTAGTTTTGATGATGATTAACTCATGTAGTTATATTTACTAATTATCTTGTGATGTTTAGTTTCAGATCATTAACCAAGATATTAGTTGGTGATTGCTTCAACAAGATGGTTTGGAAGCTTTCACATGGTGATTAAAGAGCCCGAGCATCAAGATCATACATTGCACTCGTTGGAGTCTAGCTCATGGATCACGGTTTGGATCGAGTCGACTTGAAGATGGAAGATCGTCAAGAAGACTTAGATATCCATAGTTTAGTGTGTTTTAGATCCATGTGTAAAGATTAGATAGTTGATAATGCTCAAGTTCACAACACACACAAGTTTTATGTTTTGGAATTGGTTTTCATGAATAGAATGATCAAAACAAGTTTAAATGGTTTTAATGTATATTAGATGTATTCGATATCCATACATGCTTCATATCTTAGACAAACTTATTTTGATATGCTTATTCATGAGTTTTAAGAAAAATCAGATTTCCTATTGAAAAATCCAAGTTTGGTAAAATACAGTTTTTTGGTTTTTGATAATATTTGCAAGACACAAAAATGGTTCAAAATGTTTGATATTTGTCTTGAAATATTTATCACAAGTTTGTATATCCATGTAAAATGATAAAACTATTTTTGTGGATTTTTAGAAGTTTTATGAGAATTTTTAGAATAATTTTTACCCTGTTTTTCTAACCCAGAACAGTGCCTGACAGGCTCTGTCGGTCGACCGCACGGTCGACCGAACCAGGAGCCGGTCGACCGGGCGGTCGACCGACGTGCACAAGCCTGTGCACGTTTGGCCTGGCACTTGGGCCGGTCGACCGGGCGGTCAACCGGACCAGAGAGCTCTGCTCTCTGGTTTTTCACGGTCGACCGACCGGTCGACTGCGGGCTTCCAACAGTCATAAATATGACCGTTGGCGGTCGACCGAGCGGTCGACCGCCAGCCGTCTCAGGCTGAGAATACAGCCAACGGCTAGTTTTTTTGGTTTGGGCTATATAAACCCCATTTGCTTGGGATTTTGGCCAAGATTTTTTACAAGAAAAATTTCTCTATTCTCTGGTTTTTAAAACAAGTTTTCAAAGTGTTTAAGAGCTCAAAGATCCATCTTATTTGTTTTAAAGTGTTTTGTTTATTTCAAAGAAATTAGGTTTTTGGGAATTAGTTTTTGATCTAAAATTTCTATATCTATTTTGGTGTTTTTTCAAGAGAATTTCTTTGATCAAAACACTTTGTTTTTCACACTTGAGCTTATCTTATATCCTATTCTGTTAGGATCTTTGTTTTGTAGAAAAAGAGATTGTTTGTGGTTGAGATATACCACTTGTTGTAAAAACCCTTTGTTGGTTGCTCCCTCTTTGGTAGAGGTTGAGGTTGTGGTTTGCTCCCTCTAGTGAGAGGTGGAGTTTGGTTGTTTGGCTACGGGCCTATCCCTCTTCGGTAGAGGTGGATTGTGATTGTTTGCCTCGGTGGAGGTTGTATTGGTTGAGAGAGGAGTTCGGTACTCCCGGTTGTACAAAATCCTCCTCGGTGGAGGTTCCCTCGGTGGGAGTCCTCGGTGGATAAGTTAGTGGATTAGAAATCCTTCTCGTGAAGGCGGGATGTAGAGCTAGGGGCTCGAACCTCTAAACACATCTTGTTGTTTGCGTTTGATCCATTGACTCTAAACTCTCTCTCTCTCTCTCTCTCTACTTTGTGTTGTGCATTGCATCATTCATATCATTCATATCATATTTGCTTGTGTTGTGCCTTACATCCTTCATAGTGTTATATATCCATTATATGCTTGGCTTGTGTTTGTGTGCCTCACTTGTACTTAACCACGAGAGCTTCATATAGCACCTCAACTCTTATTCAGAGGAATCAAGAGGAGTTAGTCCAGAGCCCTTCACGGGAATTCGGCTACACTCGTTGGTTGTAATAAGTGTAATTACAATTAGTTTTTAAATTCTGCATTTAGTTCATTAGATTAGCATTATCACCTATTCACCCCCCTCTAGGTGATTTCAGAACCCTGTCGGCTGAGACATATAGATCTCCTCATCCAGATCGCCATGGAGAAAGGCGATCTTTACATCGAGTTGATTAAGGTCCAACTCGTACTGTGCTACTAGAGCCAATAAGATGCGAATTGAAGAATGCTTTACAACAGGAGAAAATATCTCGTTGTAGTCAATTTCTTCTCTTTGTGCATAACCTTTTATTACCAATCTGGCTTTATAGCACACCATATCTTCTTTAAGAGATCCCTGCTTCTTTGCGTGCACCCACTTACAGCCAATTGCCTTCTTTCCTTTGGGCAACCTTGTGAGTTCCCAAGTGTCATTTTTGTATAGAGACTTCATCTCTTCTTCCATGGCATCTTTCCTCATCTTCGACTCTGAACTGATTTCAGCTTCTCTGTAGGTGGACGGGATAGCCTCTTCAACGACCGGAAGAGAATAAGTAACAAGCATATCTGTAGTGAGCCAACCTGATTTACGCGTGTTTCTCCTTAGTCTTCTAACTGCACTAGAATCAGGAATATCACCCATGATCTGTTCTTGATCCTCATCAACATCAACATCTACTTCTACTACTTGATCATTATCTTGTGTCACCCTAGGCACGATCCTAAAAGATGTTGAACTTTCTAGAGATAGTGGATTAGCATCATTCTCCACCTGCTGCGATACTTCTTTGGTCTTGATAATCTCCACCTGCTGAGAGATCTTAGGCTTCAACATTGAAGCCTCATCAAATGTGACATCTCTGCTGAAAATAAACTTCCTGTCTGTAGAATCCCAGATCTTGAATCCTTTGATTCCCTTCTTGAAGCCGACGAACAAGCCTTCTTTGCTCTTGGGTCTAGCTTATCTTCTTTAACATGATAATAGGCTGGACAACCAAATACCCTTAGCAAATTATAATCAGAAGCAGTTTTTCCCAACCAAACCTCTAGAGGAGTTTTACCTCCTATCGTAGACGAAGGCAACCTGTTAACAAGATAGCAAGCGTATGCCAAAGCCTCAACCCAGAAATTCTTCGATAAACTGGCATTAGATAACATACAACGGACCTTCTCTAGCAAAGCCCTATTCATCCTTTCTGCTACCCTGTTCTGTTGCGGTGTTTCCCTCACTTGAAGTGCCTTTCTATGCCCTCATCAAGACATAACTTAAGGAAATGATCTGACTTATATTCCCCTCCATTATTTGAACGGAGGACCTTGATTTTTCTTCCCGTACTTCTCTCCAAATTCTTCTTCCACTTCACAAATAATTCTAGGACTTTCCCTTTGTGCTTCATGGTATATACCCAACATCGCCTAGAATAATCATCAATGAAAGTCATAAAGTAGTGGTTACCTCCAATTGATGCAGTCTTGGTAGGTCCCTAAATATCAATGTGAACATAATCCAGAATCCCCTTGGTGCAATGAGTTGCTGTGCCAAATTTCACCTTGGTCTTCTTTCCGATGACGCAATGTTCACAAAATTTCAGCTTGCAGGTTTCGGCACCTTTCAATAATCCTTTTCTTGCAAGAGCTTGCAAAGACTTTTCACCTGTGTGTCCCAGCCTCATATGTTATAGCCTGGTTGAGTCTTCATCTGAATCAGTAGAAGTAGCCACTTGCCCTGTAACGATACTACCCTTCAAGTAGTAAAGATTGTTCTGACGAACGGCCTTCAGCACCACCATCGTGCCTTTGATCATCTTGAGGACTCCATCCTTTATTGATACCATAAGACCCAATGTCTCCAAAGCTCCAACAGAGATAAGATTTCTCTTCAATTGAGGTACATACCTCACTTCCTTCAGTTCTCGTATCATCCCATCGAACATCTTGATCTGGATTGTTCCTACACCTTCCATGGTACATGGATGATCATCGCCTATAACAACTAAACATCCTTCTAGCTTCTCAAAACTAGAAAATCAATCCCTATTCGGGCACACATGGTATGTAGCACCAGTATCCAATATCCACTCATTTTCTCATGAGTAGCCAATGATAGGAGTCATGACAGAGAATGAGAATACCGATGAGTCTGAGTCTGATCCACCTGCCTGTGAGGTACTGACTTGAGTACTGACCACTTTTGCAAGGTTTGCCTCAGTCTTTGACTCCTTCTCCCCTTTAGCCTTTGGACAGTCAACTTTCTAGTGCTCTAATTCTTTGCAGAAGGCACACTGATTCTTCTTCAGATCTCTATAACCTGGCCTAGATTTCGATCTCCCTCAATTACCTTTGCCCTTCTTGTATGAACCTCTGCCTCTTACTACTAATACCTCTGCTGATGTGCTTGCTTGAGAAGACTGTCTTTCTTTTCTCCTTGTCTCATAATTAACCAGAGCAGACGACACTTCATGATAGTTAAGGGATTGTCTATCATTTATGAAAGTTAAATAAAAGTCTCATACTCCTCTGCAGGAAGAGAGTTCAAGAGAATTACTGCTTTATCTTCTTCATTGACTTTCACATCCACCTTAATTAAATCTTTAAGAAGCTTTATGTAGCGATTTAAGTATTCATTGACGGAGCATCCTTTCTTCATCTGAAAATCATATAGTTTACTCTTCAGCTGTAGTCTGGATTCAATGCTTTTAGTTAGTTACTTTCTCTCTAGGATCTCCCACAACTGCCTCGCAGATGTTTCGTGTAACACAAGGTATTTGATGTCTTGTGTTAGATACGACCTGATTAAGCCACACGCTGATCGGTTCATCTTATCCCAATCTTCTTCAGTGGTTGTGTTTCGCTTCTTCTCCAATCGTAGAATGTCTTCAAGATTTGAAGCCGTTAGTGCATCCATCACCTCGCACCTCCACATATCAAAGTTGTTTGTGTCATTGAATTTCACCACATCAATCCTCGGATGCGGATTCATAGTTCTTATCGATGTACTTTCTTCAGCATCTCTTTGACTAGATCCTCAAAGCAATACAGAAACAAACGGAGTTAGATAAAACAAATTTAATAAAGATGGAATCTTTACCTCCTCGCGAAACCCTAAAAGAGTTTCTGAACAAATCTACTCCCTCGAATTGACTCATTGAGCACTTTACACGCTATTTTTGAGATCGACACACGATTCCACAAACATTCCCAATGCAGATCCGAGATCGATACACAATCTCCGCCAATCAGCAACTGATGCCCTTTGAATCACCTGATGATCCCACGAAGAACCTGGGATGCTCTGATACCACTTATTGTGCGCAGATCAACAAACTCTTTGAGGAACCTTTAAGCCACAGATGTAATAGAGAAGAACTACCAACAGTTAGAACAATAAAAATAATGAAAGAAAACCAAACACAAGATTTAACGAGGTTAGGCCAATTTTGCCTATGTCCTCGGGGCAAGGAAGAGAGATTTCTTTATTGATTCAATAATCAATATAATTGCAAGTATTACTTTAGAAGGGGACTCTGCCCCTCTATTTATATCTAAGGAATCCTAGAACAATCAGATTCTGAATTGGACTCGTTTCCAATTCAGAACACTTTCCGAATTCAGCCCAGATCCGTCTGTCAGTCGACCGGCCGGTTGACCGACCCAAGTCCCGGTCGATCGTGCCAGTCGACCGTGCCCAACCGAGAGTTAGGCCGTGTCAGTCGGTCAACCGGGCAGTTGACCGGCTCCTTCTGCGGTCGACTGGGCGGTCGACCACAATTGCCTGTGCATGTTGGTACACACTGGTCGACCGCCCGGTCGACCGTTGTCTGCTGCTGCTGTTTCTTTGTCTTGGCTTCCTCGTTGTCGACTTCCTCGACTTCCTTCCTCTCTCTTCCTACAATTATTAAACATTTTACTGGTAATATTATAGATCAAGGAGAAAAGACAAGGACATTACTATAAAATTTGAAATGTTGTACATTAACCCACTTTAGGTGGTATAAAGATACTTAAATTAGTCGAGTAATGAATGTATGGGTAGAGAATTTAAAAATATTACAACTTTTTTTTGAATCAATGAAAGATTACAACGATTCTAAAAACTCCAATTAAAAGAGAGAAGATTTTCAAGCTCAAATATTCTCTTTTTTTAATACCAGGCTCTTAGTGCAGTGGTGAAAGTGATTCTTATTTTTCGTTGACCGGGTGCATGTCAAGCTTTTTTGGAACTCTTCTCCTCAGATCACAGATGGAGTAGCACAACTCCTACTAATGAAATCTCAAAGAGACTTAGGCAATAACTTGAACTCAGCAAGTTGGTAGAAGAGTTTAACTTTTTATAAATATTCTTCAGTTAAAAATTTTTTCACCCCTTTTCAATAGCAAATTGAGCTATTTATAGGGTTTTCAGGAGTGAAACTGTTCCCTAAAAACCCTCCATGATAGGGGTTAACTCCTCTCATTACGTGGGCCGTACTTGACCCAATAATGGGGGTAGTTATTGTTGGCCCAAATGCCCATCACTCTAGTTTTGATGATGATCAACTCATGTAGTTATTGTACTAATGATCTTGTGTTTAATTAGTGACAGATTTATGATCAAGATCTTAGTAGGTGCATAGCTTCAACAAAGGATTTAAAGTCAAGTTTTGGAGCTTGCACGGTGTTTGGACCAAGTCAAGAAGGCTTCAAGTGAAGACTTCAAGAAGATGAAGACTTGTGTCTAGCTTTGTTTTAGAAGATTTTATTTTTAGATAAAATGTAAAGGATAGAATAGTTGGTGGATTGCTCAAGTATATATTACACACACACACTTTTGATTTAGTTTGTTTTTATAAAAGAGTTTTCTTTTGGAAAAATATCGGTTTGGTTTTTGGTATTCTAGTTTACATGTTTTAACCAAAATCGTATTTAGAGCTTAATGTCAAAAACATACATATTTCACCATGTTTGTGTAGTGGATCATATCCATACACACTATGCTTTAAAAGAGTTTAAATATCTTGTTTTTGTATTTGGAGAAGTTTGAAAAAATAAGTTTTGAAAAAATACAGTTTTCGTTTTTAGCCAAAATTTTCAAGTTACAAAATAGTCCAAATTATTTGTAACATGCCTTAATTTTGTGCAAGCATATTTGTTTATCAAAGTATATTAGTAAAACTATTTTTGTAGATTTTTAGCAATTTTATGGGATTTTATTTGAGCCAAAATGACCAAGTTTTCTTTCCCTAAAATCCCTGACCTGGCTTCAGCCGGTCGACCGGGACGGTCGACCGAAGCCTGAAGGCGGTCGACCGAGCGGCCGACTGACGTGCACATACGTGCACGCCAGTTCTGGTAGGAGGGCCGGTACACCGACCTGGTCGACCGGACAGAGAGCTGTGCTCTCTGGAAAGGCCCCGGTCGACCGACCGGTCGACCGGACAGAGAGCTGTGCTCTCTGTATCCTGGCCTCGATCAACCGTTCGGTCGACCGCAGCCCCAACGGTTGGATTTCTGACCGTTGGCGGTCGACCGGCGGTCGACCGATAGCTTTGTCAGACCCCAACGGCTAGTTTTCCTAGCTCTATAAAATGGGGCATTTGGGGGCTGTTTTTCATAAGATTTTTGGAGAGTTTTTAAGCCAGTTTTTCCTACTCTATTAAGAGGTTTTCTCCACATATTTGAGAGCAAATATTTTCAATCAAAAGGAGAGTTTTATCAAGAGTGTTTAAAAGAGATTTTCTTGAGTTTTCCTCCACCATCTCTTTCCTTGTTTTCTCACACAACACTTGAGCTATCCATTGCTATATCTACATATAGGGTTTTGTTGTGAGAGTGTTTATTGGTGATCAAAGTGTTTAGATCACCAAGAGATCTTTTCTTGTACTTTGAGGAGGCGGACAAGTGTGTTCGCGGTGGTTTAGAGTTCGTGTGTGAACTCTTGGTTTGAGGTGCGGCCTCGGCGAGCTTGTGGGCTTGCGGTGTGTACGGGACTAGAGAGTCCGAGAGCTTGTAGGTGTTGCGGCACAGAGTGATCCGGGGGATCGATTATAGTGGAAATCCTTCGTGTGTCGAAGGCGGGGATGTAGAGCAAGGGTGCTCGAACCTCGAAACAAATCCCTTGTATTTGCGATTGCTCTTTCTCTCTCTCCCTTACTTGTTTATATCTTGCATGCTTGATATTCATATTGTGCTTAATTGATATATGCTTGGGGATTGTTTGCTAACACTTGTATTCAACCAAGAGAGCCAACGCGGCACCTCAACTCTTATCTAGAGGAATCTTGAGGAGTTAGTCCAGAGCCCTTCACGGGGAATTCGGCTACACTCTTGTGTTATACGTGGTGCTTAGTTTAAATAGTTTGTTTAGGTCATAATATTTTTAATTCCGCATTTAGTGACCATTAGATTAGCCATCACCTATTCACCCCCCTCTAGGTGATTTTACAATTGGTATCAAAGCCAAGTGCACTTGATTTGGGTCTTACAACCTAGAGTTAAAGATCCTCATTTTAGGCTAATCACAATATTTGTACACACACCATGGACTTCATGTCACCACCCACCTTTGACATTCTTAACATCCAAAGTTGGAAGGTTAAGATGTCTTTGTTCCTCAAAAGCCTAGGCATTCATGTTTATCTTGCTACCATTAATGATTCATATGTTAATAATAGCAAGTATATTGAGGCTAACTCAAAAGCCATTCATGCTTTGAAAAGTACCCTAAATGATGATTATTTATCTAGGGTTTCTAACATTGATTCGGCTTTTGTAGCATGGAATATCATCACCTCCCTCGGCGAAAAGGATCTATATTATGCGGGGAGCGATTCGGATGTTGGAAGTGAAGCCTCCAACTTATGCTATATGGTCCAAGGGGATAACCCCCTTGAGGTAACTATCGAATCCGAGGTAGATAAAGATAATGACATGTCATATGATGAATTTGCTTCATTTTGTCAACAATTATTAGAGAAATATGACATGCTTAGAAAAGATAATAAAAATTTAAAAAAGAATTTTAACTGCATGCTAAAAGAAAATGATTCATTTAGAAATAAGGTTGCATGCATTGAAAAAGAAAATGAAATTTTGAAAAATGAGAATGTTTCCTTGATGTCTAAATTAAATGATCTTTGTGAAGGAAACACTAATTTGAAAATGAAATTATTTTGGTGGAAAAACAAAAAGAAGTTGCTTTTAATGAAAACACTTCTTTGAAAAGAAAAATTTTTGAAAATGAAAAAGAAAAAGTTTCTAAAAAGAAAAGACTTTTGATCATGCTTTACATGCCACTACCACTATTGATCAAAATGAAGTTAAATTTTTGAAAAATAAAATTGATTGTTTGAGCTCAACTTTGAGCAATTGTGCATTTAATCATAAGATATTGGAAACCTTGTTTTCAAAGAAACAAGTTCCACATATTCATGCACATCATCTTCATCATGCATTTGCTTATGTTGCACGTCATGATCACACTCACACACATAAGCATCCTAAGGTGTACAAGTGTACACATTGTGGCCGCAAAGGCCATTTAGCAAAATTTTATTTTGATAGGATACATCATATTAATTTTGCTAATAACAAAAATGTTTGAGTTCCTTACAAGACTAACCCTCAAGGACCCAAAAGAAAATGGGTACCAAAATCCCCACCTTTGGTTTTTGATGTAGGTGAGGGATCTCACAAAACGTGAGAGGTATGGTGCCTTGATGGTGGATGCACATGGACTTGATGGACACACATTGATGCACCGCTATCAAGGAGGTTTGGTGGAACAACCACCATGTTTGGAGAATTAGAGCATAGTTCTTTGGTTTGGTAACTATCTCTAAACTCTTATTGTTTATTTACATGCTTGTTCATTTATCATATTTTTAGCATGTTCATGTTTTTAGGTTTTGTGCTTTATGTGGTATATACTAGTTTAAATGTAGTTTTTGTCAAAACTCGTATTTATACATGGACAAATAGTGAGCAACATTTGATTCATATACGTTTGCACTTCATTGCTCATTTGTACTCACTTTATGCACATGTATAGGCTAGTTTTGATGATTCTCTCATTTATACTTGTTTTGCCTATTTTTATGTTTTGCTTCATGTATATGCTATTTTTGTATTCAAATCTAATAAATATACATGTATACCCGTGAGTCTCTTGCCTTCATGCAAATACCTTTAATAGACTCTTTTATATTTGGGATATGTATGCATATTGTTAGATTTAGATAAATCATACATATACCATGAAGTTTATTGTTTATATGAAAAATGAATTTTCATGATTTGTTTGATAAAATGATATTTATGTTTTGAGCTTCATTGATTATCTTCATGGAAATGCTAAACACATGATTCTTGTACACTCACACTTCATTTGTTTTGTCATGACTTTGTTTCATGAACATATTTTTGAGCTTTATCGTTTTGAGCGACAATTCTTGTGTATTTGGTATGATTCATGAAAAACATATGATTTGATTTCTTGTTTTTGAAGGATCTTTAACTAGTCTTTCAAAAATTATTTTTAACTAGTTATTATTCTTCAATTGGGTAGTGGTTTTCACTATAAAATATTTTCGAAAACCCCTTCCTACACCATCAATGGGCGGATGCTTGGGCGAGTATGCCTTGTAAGCTTTATTGGAAAATCTTTTATCTTGAGCATATAATGGGTGGAAGGTTATGAGTTATATACTTGATTTTACATTGTTATTTTCAATTGGTATCATTGGATCTTTTCAATTGGTATCTAAATTGATAATTTTATATATACTCATATTTTGTTTTCTATATATGTATGTTTCATTATTTCCATAATATCAATTGCTATTGGTATTCTCTTTTCATACATATATATGATTTTCGTGTGCTTACTTTGCAATTGATTTACATATTTAAAGCACAAAGTTTATACTAAGCTTAAGTTAAAACTTTATTTTCAATTGGTATCTCAATTGACATTTTAATAAAGCTTATGCATGGCTTTTCAATTGATATCAATATGTTTCTATTTCAAATTTGTTATAAATTTACAATTGGTATCAATATGTATTGCCTATTTGAAAAATTCAAAATTTGTAATGTTTATTTACAATTGGTATCAACATGATTTTTTTTACAATTGGAATCTTAAAATTTGACTACAATTGATATCTTAAAATTTTGTTTACAAGATATCTCAAGTTTTGTTTTTAATGAGAAAATTTAAAATGTTTGGATTTGTATTGCCTATATGCAAGGAGAGATTAACATCTCTTCTACATATAGATTCATATTGAGTGTATCTTGTATTGAGGAGCTTGACAACTCTTCTTTATGTGATACACGTGTGTAGGTGGAGCTTCACATCTCCTCTTATGCATTACATATTATGCGTTATGTGAATTAGGGCTTGTCATCCCTCTTTCATGTAATGTATATGTGTAGGGAAGCTAACTTAGCGTCTTCCTCTTCATGAATGTATATCACATATATCCTTTATTGATTTGTTTCATGTCACCCATTTGTTGATTTTTGCTTTTGACAAAAAGGGGGAGAAAATTTGTTTTTACTTTAACCCCTTTGTTGATGATTGACAAAAAGGGGGAGAAGTATTTGAGAAGTTTTTAGTATATATGCATGTTTTTCTTACTTTATTCATAAAGAGGGAGAAGTATTTATGTTTATGCATATATATGTTTTGTATTGCAAATAGGAGAAAAAGAATTTGTGAGTTTTATTCTTGATTAGCATGTTTATCTCCATATATTTGCATACATGTTTAGGTAGTTTATGTGCTTCATTGCCATATCTTATTGTTTATTGTTATGCATGAGTTAAGGGGGAGCTTCTTTGAAGCTTTACTTTAATCCATGCATATATAACTTCATGAGTTTTGTCATCATCAGAAAGGGAGAGATTGTTGGCCCGAAGGCCCATCGCTCTAGTTTTGATGATGATCAACTCATGTAGTTATTGTACTAATGATCTTGTGTTTAATTAGTGACAGATTTATGATTAAGATCTTAGTGTAAAGTCACCTAAAGGGGGTGAATAGGTGATGTCTAATCTAATGGTCACTTAATGCCAAATAATGCGGAAGTAAAAACTATTATGACCTAAACTAAACTCTTACACTAAACACCACATATAACACAAGAGTGTAGCCGAATTCCCCGTGAAGGGCTCTGAACTAACTCCTCTAGATTCCCCTAGATAAGGGTTGAGGTGCCGCGTTGGCTCTCTTGGTTAAATACAAGTGTTAGCAAACAAACCTAAACAAGTATAATAATTAAGCACACAAGTATATCATGCATGTAAAGATAAACACAATAAAGGAATGCAAGATATAAACAAGAGACAAGGAGAGAGAGAGTGAGCAATCGCAAACACAAGGGATTTGTTTCGAGGTTCGAGCACACTTGCTCTACATCCCCGCCTTCGACACACGAAGGATTTCCACTATAATCGATCCCACCGGATCACTCGGTACCGTAACACCTACAAGCTTTCGGACTCCCTAGTCCGTACACACCGCAAGCCCACCGGCTCGCCGAGGCCGCACCTCAAATAAAGAGTTCGCACCCGAACCCGAAACAACGAGTCCACACTAGGACCCGAAACAATGCGAACACACACGTCCGCCTCCTCAAAGGAACAAAGATGAACTTTGATGATCACAACTCTTGATCACCTAAAATCCTCTCACAATAACACTCCTATAGGTAGATATAGCAATGGATAGCTCAAGTGTTTGTGTGAGAAAAACAAGGAAAGAGATGGTGGAGGAAAACTCAAAGAAATTCTCTTTTAAACACTCTTAATAAAACTTTCCTTTTGATTGGAAATATTTGCTCTCAATTTTTGTGGAGAAAACCTCTGAAAAGAGTAGGAAAAACTGGCTCTAAAAGTCTCCAAAAATCTTGTTGAAAAACAATGCCCAAACCCCCAAATTTATAGGGCTAGAAAAACTAGCCGTTGGAGGTCTGTCAGGCCTGTCGGTCGACCGTCCGGTCGACCGGCCAACGGTCATATTTCAGACCGTTGTGCCATCGGTCGACCGAGGTCAGATAGAGAGAGCAAACTCTCTGTCCGGTCGACCGCTCGGTCGACCGGGGCCTTTCCAGAGAGCAGAGCTCTCTGGACGGTCGACCGGGTCGGCCGGCTGGCCCTCCTGCCAGAACTGGCATGCACGTCTGTGCACGTCGGTCGACCGCCCGGTCGACCGGCTGAAGCCAGATCAGAAAACTTAGGGATTTAAAACTAGGTCTTTTTGAATGAAATAAAATCCCATAAAATACTGAAAAATCTACAAAAATAGTTTTACCAATATATTTTGATAAACAAACATGCTTGCACAAAATCAAGGCATGTTATAAACGATTTGGACTATTTTTGTAAGTTGGAAAAATTGGCTCAAATGAAAACAGTATTTTCTAAAACTTATTTTTTCAAACTTTGCCAAATACAAAAACAAGATATTTAAACTCATTTGAAGTATAGTGTGTATGGATATGATCCACTACACAAACATGGTGAAATATCTATGTTTTTGACATTAAGCTCTAAACATGGTTTTGGTTAAAAGATATGTAAACTTGAAAACCAAAATCCAAACATGTATTTTCTAAAATTGAAAATCTTTTGTAAAAACAAAACTATCAAGAGTGTGTGTGTATATGTACTTGAGCAATCCACCAACTACTCTATCCTTTACATTTTAACTAATACAAAATCTTCTAAAATAAACCTAGACTCAAGTCTTCATCTTCTTGAAGTCTTCACTTGAAGCCTTCTTGACTTGGTCCAAACACCGTGCTAGCTCCAAAACTTGACTTCAAATCCTTTGTTGAAGCTATGCACCTACTAAGATCTTGATCATAAATCTGTCACTAATTAAACACAAGATCATTAGTAAACATAACTATATGAGTTGATCATCATCAAAACTAGAGTGATGGGCCTTCGGGCCAACACTTAGTAGGTGCATAGCTTCAACAAAGAATTTAAAGTCAAGTTTTGGAGCTTGCACGGTGTTTGGACCAAGTCAAGAAGGTTTCAAGTGAAGACTTCAAGAAGATGAAGACTTGTGTCTAGATTTATTTTAGAAGATTTTATTTTTAAATAAAATGTAAAGGATAGAATAGTTGGTGGATTGCTCAAGTATATATTACACACACACTCTTGATTTAGTTTGTTTTTATAAAAGAGTTTTCTTTTGGAAAAATATCGGTTTGATTTTTGGTATTCTAGTTTACATGTTTTAACCAAAATCGTATTTAGAGCTTAATGTCAAAAACATAGATATTTCACCATGTTTGTGTAGTGGATCATATCCATACACACTATGCTTTAAAAGAGTTTAAATATCTTGTTTTTGTATTTAGAGAAGTTTGAAAAAATAAGTTTTTAAAAAATACAGTTTTCGTTTTTAGCCAAAATTTTCAAGTTACAAAAATAGTTCAAATTATTTGTAACATGCCTTGATTTTGTGCAAGCATGTTTGTTTATCAAAGTATATTGGTAAAACTATTTTTGTAGATTTTTAGCAATTTTATGAGATTTTATTTGAGCCAAAATGACCAAGTTTTCTTTCCCTAAAATCCCTGACCTGGCTTCAGCCGGTCGACCGAAGCCTGAAGGCGGTCGACTGAGCGGTCGACCGACGTGCACAGACGTGCACGCCAGTTCTGGCAGGAGGGCCGGTCGACCGACCCGGTCGACCGTCCAGAGAGCTCTGCTCTCTGGAAAGTCCCCGGTCGACTGACCGGTCACCGGACAGAGAGCTGTGCTCTCTGTATCCTGGCCTAGGTCGACCGACCGGTCGACCGCAGCCCCAACGGTCGGATTTCTGACCGTTGCCGGTCGACCGGGCAGTCGACCGACAGCTCTGTCAGACCCCAACGGCTAGTTTTCCTAGATCTATAAAATGGGACATTTGGGGGCTGTTTTCTATAAGATTTTTGGAGAGTTTTTAAGTCAGTTTTTCCTACTCTATTAAGAGGTTTTCTCCACATATTTGAGAGCAAATATTTCCAATCAAAAGGAGAGTTTTATCAAGAGTGTTTAAAAGAGATTTTCTTGAGTTTTCCTCCACCATCTCTTTCCTCGTTTTCTCACACAACACTTGAGCTATCCATTGCTATATCTACCTATAGGGTTTTGTTGTGAGAGTGTTTATTGGTGATCAAAGTGTTTAGATCACCAAGAGATCTTTTCTTGTACTTTGAGGAGGCGGACAAATGTGTTCGCGGTGGTTTAGAGTTCGTGTGTGAACTCTTGGTTTGAGGTGCGGCCTCGGCGAGCTTGTGGGCTTGCGGTGTGTACGGGACTAGAGAGTCCGAGAGCTTGTAGGTGTTGCGGCACCGAGTGATCCGGGGGATCGATTATAGTGGAAATCCTTCGTGTGTCGAAGGCCGGGATGTAGAGCAAGAGTGCTCGAACCTCGAAACAAATCCCTTGTGTTTGCGATTGCTCTTTCTCTCTCCCTTACTTGTTTATATCTTGCATGCTTGATATTCATAGTGTGCTTAATTGATATATGCTTGGGGATTGTTTGCTAACACTTGTATTCAACCAAGAGAGCCAACGCGGCACCTCAACTCTTATCTAGAGGAATCTTGAGGAGTTAGTCCAGAGCCCTTCACGGGGAATTCAGCTACACTCTTGTGTTATACGTGGTGTTTAGTTTAAATAGTTTGTTTAGGTCATAATATTTTTAATTCCGCATTTAGTGACCATTAGATTAGCCATCACCTATTCATCCCCCCTCTAGGTGATTTTACAGTTATAACTGAGACGCAAGACTCCTCTCCAGTTAGAACGCGGGCTTGAGCTCTGCATTTAGCCGTTGAGGTAACGCTGGACGCAAGTCTTGAGCTCTGCGTTTTGGGCGTCGTGGTGGTGTTGAAATGCGAGCCTCCGACTTTGTGTTTCCTCATTGACGTGATATTAGACGCGCGCTTTGAGCTTCACGTTTGTGACGCAGGCGTTAAACTTTAAGGCGAGCTTCAAGCTTTGTGCCTAAGCATTGAAGTGATACTGAGATGGGAGCTTTGAGCTTTGCGTCTTGGCATTGCAGTGGTATTGAGACGCGAGCTTCGAGCCTTGCGTTTTACCTTTGCACGAGTGGTTTTGATTAGCCTCGCGTCTGAAGCATGGACTCTGTTATCTGATGTCTTATCTTCAATGATTTTTAGATAGTCTACAATGAACTTGGATGATGCTAATAACATTCATTGAAAATTCAAATTTATTGATGGACTTCTTAATTTATTTGTTGAAAAGGTAAGGAATCATCTAAGAGAGTCAAACATCGGAATTACTCCTTACTATTTACATACCTATGGATCATTAGCAGATGCTTGTACCTAGGAGGGATTAGCTTTATGTAATGATATGAAGCTAAAAATCAATCAAGATCTCAAATACTCACTGAAAAGAAACAGTTGGGTGAGTTTTGCCCGCAATTTGCATATGATCTGCCTAATAAAAGACAAGCTGGTAAGAAAAAGAAAGGGTAAAAAAAACCATATTTTTCTTATAGGAAAAGAAAAAAAAGAATCCTACTCAGGTTAAAAGTATTTATAATCCTAAAAATAAAACTAAAAGCTTTAAATATGGCAATATAGGCCACTATGCAAATAAATGTTATACGAAAAAGAAAATAAATGAGATAAAAGATGAAGAGTTAAAAAGATCCTTGTACAAAGTCATGAACAATAGTGATATTGATGAAAAAGATAATATGTCTTCAGAAGAAGATAATCATTGTCATTGTATAATTAATAATTGTACAAAAAACAAATCTGATTATTGGAAAGCAATAGTTAAAATGAATGTATTATCTATAAATGTTATTACTTCTAGCCATGAAATAATCATGAAACTATTAGGAGAAGAAAATATGTATTCTGAGCTTAAAGAACAACTTTTGAAATTATGTGTTACAAAAAATAAAGATTAAAAACTTAAAGCTTCAAAATTTGATAATCTTTGCAAAATATTGGAAGTCTTAAATAGAAGAAAGAAAAATAGAAAAGGACATTATCATTACAAGAGTTAAGCTCTGAGGTTAATAACCTCAAAGAAGAAGTTAAAATTCTCAAAAAAGAGAATAGATATATTCTATCTCGACTAGAAGAAGAAAAGTCCAATTAGAATATTGAAGCATTGACTTCTTCTCAACCAAACAAGTTGTTGCAAATATTACAAAAAGTTACTTCTCAAAAATGGTTTATAACCATTACTTTGATAATAGCCAAAAAAATAATTATTTCTGATATCACAACAATAGTTGATAGTTGTGCTGATCTTAATTATATAAGAGAAAAAATTGTACCTTTTATTCACTTTCAAAAAACCTCACAGACCTTAAGTGGTGCTAGTGAGCATAAATTAAAAGTAAATTATAAGCTTTCGGATGCACACATTTGTCATAATGATGTCTGCATACCAACGCCATTTATATTGGTAAAAGATTGTCCCAACATGTTATCTAGGGATACCTTTTTGCATAATATTATGCCAATTGGTAGCATAAATACTAAACATATAAATGCTACATATAAAAAAAAATCTATTAATTTTAAATTTATCACTGATCCTCATACAAGAATATCAAATGAGGTTAAAAATATCCTTCTTACAAAAAAGCAAATAAGCTTTCTTAGAGAAAAGATTTCTTATGCTCAAACTGATGAGCATTAAGGAAAGAAGGTGTGAAAGAACTAAGAATTCAATCACACAATAATTTAAATTAACAGTATTTGACTCAATGCTGAACGCTTTCTGGAATAAAAGCAACATATTGTTACTCTTTCATATGATGAGAATTTTAATGAAAAGAACATTCCGACAAGAGCAATACCTTGTCACATGAACCAAGAATACTTTAATTTCTGTAAGAAGGAAATAACCTCCTTACTAAATAAAAAACTAATAAATAAGTTATACTCTTCTTGGAGTTGTACTACATTTTATGTAAACAATGCAGCTGAACAAGAAAGAGGAGTTTCTCGTTTTGTTGTAAATTATAAACCTCTTAATAAAGTTTTAAAATAGATCAGGTATCCTATTCCAAATAAAGGGAATTAATTAAATCACATTCATAATGCGAAAATATTTTCAAAATTCGATCTTAAGTCAGGATATTGACAAATTCAAGTCCATGAAAATGATCGATATAAGACAACATTTACTGTCTCTTTTAGGCATTTTGAATGGAATGTTAAACCATTCGGATTAAAAAATAATCCATCAGAATTTTAAAATATTATGAATGATATATTTACGCCTTATACAGAATTCAGCTTGTCATACATAAATGATATCTAATTTTCTTCTCTCAACATCTAATTCTCTTTATAAATATTTACTTCTTACAAGACTCCAATGCGGCGTCAGGAGCCCCCTGGAGGGGAAGAAAGAGGCAGGAGTAATACTCTGAATGTCTGGAGAAATATTGTCAAAAAGAGAACTTATAGTTCTCCTAACTCTTTTAAGGCATTAGATAATGAAGTGTTTTTTTCATGAAATTGCCTCTGTTTCTAATAATACGCAACCAACATCATCAGGGAAGCTAGAAATACCTAAGCTTCATAAAACTTACATTTAGTTTTGAGTTTGATATGAGTTGTGATATGTATTACTTTTTGTTAAACGTGAATATGTATGATATGTCTGAATTGTGATATGTGTTTTTGGCAATATATGATATGCATGGCTTGAGAATTTTTTTTGTTAAATAAGGTACTTGATGTATGTGGTGTTGTACACTGGCCACAATATATCCTTCATCGTTGGATTATTAATTCATTTTTAATCGAATCCTGGTCTTGCTTATTGTATTACCATCAAGAGGGTACTGAGATACCTGAGCGGCACAACTGAATACGTGTCGTGTTATGGCGGTGGGATTTGTGGCGCCATGGGTATACCAATGCGGATTATACCAACGATTTAGACGAGCACAAATAGATTTCTATATACATCTTCTTATTCGTAGGAGGAGATATCTCCCGGTGTAACAAGAAATAGTTCGTAGTGGTGATGTCAACAATGGAAGCTGAATATGTCACAACATCAGCACAAGAAGCCATTCGGTTGAGGCAATTTCTTTGGGACATTGAGGTTGTACCACATGCGTTAGATTCAATTACTATTCACTATAATAGCATGTCAGTGATAGGTCACACAAAGAACACAAGATACGATGCGAAAATTATGCACATTGACGTAAAATTCAATCTCATAAAAAAACTATCAGAAGATGTCGCATTTGAGTACATACCAATGAAGTGCATGATAGCTGATCCACTGACCAAGCCATTGAACTTGTTACTGTTTATAAATCATGTTAGAGCTTTGGGTCTACATCGATGGTGATACATATGTACTATTTTTATAATGACATATTGTGATACTTCTTCTATTTATGTTTATTGGATGATACACTATTTTTGGATGGTTGAAAATCAATGACATGATTTTACCTATTAGTGCATGAAACATGTTGAGTTATTTTGAATTTGAATAAGCAAAGAAGTTAGGCATGTCATGCATGTTAAAATGATAGTCTTATACGAGCAGTCGCCCTTGACGCTGTATATGCAATGAGTTTGGATGAGATGCAAACGGTTATGTATGTGCCGATTGATATGATCACAGGGTAGCATCAGGAATATGTTCGAAACATCGCTTCGAAATGAGTCGAGATGAGATCATCATTGGGTATTGAACCCAAATCGCTATGTGATCGAATAAATAGATTACCCAGATCTGTATAGCTATTGTGTATCCAAACTTGCATCTTCACTGGAAGCAATGGATCACTTGTCAAGTGGGAGGTGGCAGGACTAAGCGCGATCAGTCCGTGAATAGACTAAGGTTTGTACGACGCCATATTCACTGATGTATGCTCAAGGAGCTAGTTCACATAACACAAAATTATGTTGTATGTGCTTGACGACCATCATTGGGATAGGCAATTGGATCCCTATTTCACTACCGTGTAAGCCAAGTGAACTATGAAAAACACATTTGGTCATTGTGTTTCTCACTTTTACCCTTAGAGACATTCAGTTGTGTCAGAAAGGCTAAAGGCAATGTTGCTATTTTAACACTATCCTTACGGCCATGATTGATTTAGTTGATAGGAAGTGATTAGGAAAGTAGTTACTTTTTGTTTTCTATTGAATTGAAGGGGAAAACTTAAGCTAAAATTTGAAGAGAGATTACAAATAAAAATAAGAAAATTAAAAGAATTATCTTCTAGAGTTTCTGGAAAAGTGTGATGGTGGGAGTCTGGTCAGAGCGCGCGACCACTTTGTCCCGTTGACGATGCGAGTGATGAGCCATCGAGTCTTCTACTAGGAACTTCTTCTCACCTAGTCCCGAAGATTTCTTGACATTGAAAGATTAGGGTGTTAGAACTCTGAGATTATTCTTGATGGATGAGAGAAAGTATTCTCTGAATTCTTAGAAGTTAGAGAGCAAATCTCTTCTCAGTGCACTTGTGTCTTGCGCACTCTTCATATCCTTGGCCTTCTTTTCTCTCTTTTTTTTGGCCTAGCCTACTGATGGGCTATTTATAGCCTTATAGAGGTAATCACCCCTAAAAATGTTGTGACAAAATTGATATGCTCGATACTAATTATTGCGTGCATAACCCGAGATACCATACTTACTTTGATACTAATTGTTGGGAGATGCGAGATCCCCACCGACGACCTCAAGCATACCATGAGATCGATTATCTCGAGCACAGAAGATGAATAAAAGATATAAGAAGAAGAATACACAATTTAACGTGGTCCGGCCCAAACTTGGTCCACGTCCACGAGGAGAGAACTCAAGAGAGCATTATTAATAAACTTGATATAAAGAAATTTAACCTTCCTCTTAATGACACAAGAGTATTTACATTCTCCTTGAATCTACACCTAAATTACAAGAGTATACATTCTCTCTATGCACCTTTACATTGCTCCTCTCTTTTTGACTTTTTAGAGCCTTCTTGACTTTTTAGGACCTTACATTATTGTTCACCATAACTTTCTTTCGCTCTTTTGTTCTACCTAAATTCTAGGTTACAACCCTTTATTTATAGAATTTACAATACAACTCCTATTTGGATTATGAGATGACATTGATTACTGGATGCTTGAAAAATCTTGTTCAATCCTATTAGGAGTCGATCTTCTTGATTTAGAAGGATTCTAAACCCTTTAATCTTTAGAACAAATCTTCATTGAATATGAATTGAATCTTATTCATACTCCTCCTGAAAAGAAAACTCATAATCGCCTGAAAAAGAAACTGCTTCAAGTTGATTTGCTTCTTCTACTTCATTGAATTTTCTTGAACCATCATCTCCTCTTTAAAGACAAGGCAAAATCCTAATAATCTTCACATTGACTTGCTTTTCAATCCTTTACAAAGCAACTTGAGATTTTAGATTACTACCTTAATTCTTTTTTGATTGTAACCATATCTTGAAGCCTTTAACCTTGCCCCTCTCCGGGGCCTTTGACGGATTTAGCGTCATGCCTTGGGTCATCTTGATTCTAACCTGAATGCACCCTTTCTGTAGTCGTTCTACAACTCTTAAATTCGTTGCAGTTTTCCTTGAAGCTCCACCTCGAAGTGAGCTCTCTTCAAGCTTTTCATTGAAACTCCTTGACTTATTCCCTTAGCTTGCATTTCATCACCATCACCACTAGCTAATTCCGCTTTGTGACGCCTTCTTGGCTATGGGGCCGTGTCGGTCTTAAGGCAATCCGCCTCTAATTCTGCCATGGTCCTACCAACTTTACACGAATATTTTCAAGGGCTTGTCGTGCCATGGTCTTCCACCGATCACTTGGTGATGGTCCACCTTTCATCGATGTTTTAACCTTGAGACTTTTTGTCTTCACATAACTGCCATGATCTTACTGGGGCTTCCCGCCACACGCTGTTATGATCTTTATTTCATCAATCAGGGCTACCATTCACTACTGCATTAATGTTTGCCAGATCTATTACCCTGCTATTGATGATCTTCAAACCTGATAGATCCACCAATGCTTGCAATTATCTCACTGTGTCACGACTAGCCTGTCGTAACTTTGACTGTGATCTCCTTTGATTTTTTAACTGATCTGTACAGAACCTACATCAGACATTAGAATCTTCTCGATTTGCACCCACCATTGCATCCAGACCATTGAAAAATATAGGATTCGACACCTTGATGTCTGAATCCAACTATGATTGCACGATCTACCTTCTCGTCTGTTGATCATCTTCATCACCCTCAACTGTTTTTTTTTTTGTGACTTGCTACCATACGAGACTCCAGGGATGTCTTATGCGATGCCTCCATGAGCTCGTCGAGCTCGTCTTGCCGTTTGCCATTGGCGATGATCCAATCATCACCTCCGCGTCTGCAGTGTTCAGATCTGAGCATCATTGAGCCTTAACGACTCTACCTTGATCAATATACTCCAAAAGTCATTGATCTTCATCTTAGAACAAATCTGAACTTTCTTGTTGTCTTCTTCATCTTGACGCCTATGCCGAACTCCGTCGACTTGATATCTTCTTCTTCATCTAGAGCACCCGGTTCTTGAACGAACACCATCAGCTCTGACACCAATTTGTTGTGATGAAATTGATATGTTCGATGCCGATTATTACGTGGATAACTCAGGATACCATACTTACTATGATACCAATAGTTGGAAGATACAAGATCCCTACTAACGACGTCAAGTACGTCATGAGATCGATTACCTCGAGCACACAAGATGAATATTAAAAGATATAAAAAGAAGAACACACAATTTAACGTGATTTGGCCCAAACTTGGTCTACGTCCAGGGGGAAAGAACTTGAGAGAGTTTTATTAAGAAACATGATACAAATAGGTCTAACCTTCCTCTTGATGACACAAGAATATTCATCTCCCCCTTAAATCTACGCCTAAATTATAAGAGTATGTATTCTCTCTATGCACCTTCACCTTGCTCCTCTCTTTTTTGACATTTTAGGGCCTTCTTGATTTTTTAGGGCCTTACATGTTCACCACAACTTTCTTTTGCTCTTCTGCTCCACTTAAATTCTAAGTTACAACCTTTTATTTATAGGATTTTACAATACAATTCCCATTTGGACTATGAGATGATCTTGACCATTGGATGCTTGAAGATTTTGATCACTCCTATTAGGAGTTTATCTCCTTGATCTAAAAGGATTCTAGACCCTTAAATTTTTAAAAATAAATCTTCATTGAATAAGAATTGAATCCTATTCATACTCCTCCTGAAAAGAAAACTCGCAATTACCTGAAAAGGAAACTGTTTCAACTTGATTTGCTTCTCTGCTTAATTGGATTTTTCTTGGACCATCAACCCCTCTTAAAAAATAAAGCAAAATTCTAACAAAAAATCAGTAAAAGCTGATTAAACAACCTTTAAAACCCCAATGCTAGGCTAAAATAGGCTTTGCACGAGCCTAAACAGCCTCAACGCTAGGCTAAACAGGCTTTGCGCGAGCCTAGACAGCTTCCTGCGAAGCTATCATAGCTATTTTGGCTCGTTTAAAGGAGTGAACCCTCTTAATTGTCTCCACTTAATGGGGTGAGGGTGTAACTAGCCACTTAAAATGGCCATTTATCCCACTAATGTAGTGGCACTAATCCCGCTCAGGGGATTTGAAACGATCAAAATGACCTGGAGCTTAGCCCGCTGCGGGCCTAACGCTCCAAGCGGGGCAGGCTTGCTGCGGGGCTACATCTCTAAGCTTCTGTGCGAAGCTAGCCAATTTGGCTCAAATTAGCTAGTTTTGTTGAGTCTGAACTATCTGCAAAATGTCTTTTGAAAGTGGCGACATGCTAGAAGTCGTACGGATCAGTTAAAGAGCTATCTGGGATTTTGTCTTTGGAAGTGTCAACACTTTTATCTGAAATGACAACAGTGCGAAAGGAAGATCACCTATATATCTTCTGGTAGAGTATTTACATCCGGACCTTCATAGAGTGTCTACATCCGAAACTTCATTTTGACAAAGTGTGGACCTTATCGAACTGTTCCGCAGCAGATGAATATTCTCCTTTTTATGAATTGAGAGATTAAGAATATTCGATCCAAAGATATAAGCTGGTGCATCTTGGGTAAGTCATGATCCAAACTTGTTTTCATAGAATGGTTAGAAGAGTTCTTCTTTCTCTAGTTAAGAGTTTATAATTTAGTAGCTCACCACTTGCATGTGGTCCTGACGGTCGCACAATCCAATGGTCAGTATGATCGTAGGAACATAAAGTTGACGCATCACTTGAGATGAAGGCTTTCCACTATTGTGCGAATAGTAGTATGTTAGACTTGGACGGGCCAGCCCACAAGGGAGCCGGGCCCAAGCCCAAGCCCAAGCCCAAGCCCAAACAGTGTTATGCCTAGTCCAATGACCAACATACTGCTAAACTAGATTGGATTAGTATAGCGCCCAATGTAAGTTGCTGGATGACATTAACAAATGAGATCTGTTGACGGAATTTAGGATACTCCTACATGAACTCTTATTAGGGTTTGTCTCCTCTATATAAGGAAGATCATCCCTCTCCTCAATACACAACAATTGCAACTCCTTCTCTCCTTCAAGCCGCCAACGATAACTGCTTGGATCATGAATCGAGACGAAAGATTCTCACGGAGTTCGTTGTAGGAAGAAGAAGAATACTCTTTCAAGGAGAAACAGTTCACATCAAGAGGTACAAATTCACTACGGTATAAATACGAACTATGTGTGCTTATATGAATACCTTGAAATTATTACATGTATGTAAATGAAGAGTGTTGTGCAGTGAAGAAAGCTTTGAAAATAATTACATAGTGAATACCAGACTCTGCAACTTAAGTGTTTACCATATCTTTTAAAGAACAGAAATTTCATAATGTGGCCCAAAGACTTTTTCTTTCACAAACCGTTATGATTCTTCTTATATTTTGGAAGTATAGCGTACAGTAACTCATTAACAAATTTAAACCAGTGGGCACAATAAAAGCTTCAAAGAAATCGAACGGACGTTTAAAAGCCTAAATTCTTCTATTTTATTGTGAAGCATATTTTTCTAAGAGAACAAAGAATATGAGCTCAAGCACGTATAAGTTTATATGTGTTGAAGCTCATTCTCAAGTGTAGATCATCCCGGCAAGTGTTAATGTTAAACAATGGTAAAATCTCTTTGCATTGTGTGCAAGAAGTCTACTGTTCAAATCCCGTTTGCACCAGGCTATGACCTATATTTCAAAAAAAATGTAGATTATCCTCGTGATCTATATATCTAAAAGGAGCGATAGATGGAAATCACTGGCCTTGGAGATCATTTAGTCATCTACATATTGCAATTAAATGATTTTTTGTGAATTAAACAAGTTTCGGTCACTTGACAAAAAGCAAACGACCATCAAAATTCATGATTTTTCTTCCTCTACTCTTTAACAACATGTAGATCATAATGAATGGTGTGGACATTCATCATCCACATAGATGATTCATACTTGAGAATAAGCTCCAACATATATAAATTTATATGTATTTAAACTCATATCCCTTATTCTCTTTTTCTAATTAAATTTTCTGTTTTTATTCTCCACCCACCCCTCAAATTTCCTTTTGCGCATGACCACACTAGTCAAACATTAAAGTTCGTAATAAAATGCAACAAAATTTTTCTGAAACATCCATTTTCACCCATACAAATACAACATAAACATACATAGTTTCACAATGAAGCATCAAACGACACTCAAGCTAGCAAAAGTACCTACATACATACATATGCATACATTGTCCTCAATTAACCTTGCGGCAATCCAGCCTGACCTCTCCCTGGTTCCCTTCCTTCACATCAAGCAGGCCCATCTTCACCATCGCCTGCTGGAAATCAAAGAAGAACATGGCCTGATTCATCGCGTAGGCGTTGACGACGTTTCTGGTCTGCGGGCTCAGAAACAGCGTCTGGTCCGAAGTCAGCAGTCCATCCCCCATCTGCAAGCCATTGAAGTAGGCGTTGTCAAAGGAGTTCCTCGAGGGATCGAAGGCCACCTCCGAGTTGTCCCCTGCGCTGCAGGCTCTCGACAGCATGCTCGCAAAGTTTGAGTCCAGAGTTGGATCCATGTCGTGGGTGGAGTCGAAGTTGCTGAGCCGGTTCTTGAATGATGCACACCGTGCAACACCCAAAGTATGGCCACCTATGACATTTTAGACAAGGAAGGGTACACAAATAATTTAGTTTGTACAACTGATTTAATATGGCATCAGAGTCGTTTATGAAAAGAGGAGCTGTTTTTGTTGAAAATTAAACTTAATTTTGCAAGGTGTTTTGTGAAAAGCGACCACCTATATGACATTTTAGACAATAAAATTGTCGAAGAATACATAAACAATTTAGTTTGTACAACTGATTTAACATAATATCAGAGTCATTCATGAAAGGTGGAGCTGTTTTTGTTGAAAAGTAAGCTTAATTTTACATGGTGTTTTGTGAAAAGTGTTATAAAAATTTCTAGTACAAGGGAATTGTATAGAAGTTTCTGGAAAAGTTTAGAAAAGTCAAAGTCTAAAGTTTCACGATGATTTCTAGAAATTGTTCTGGAAGAGTATTTTGAGAGAGGCTTTTTGGAGTTGTGTAGAATTTTGTGAAGGTATCTCGAGGTGCCTATAAATAACCATGAAGACTCTTTAGTATTGTATTAAGCAAAAGCAAAGAGAAAAATGCAATATAAGTTAGTTTTAGCCTCTTCTTCACATGGTTTAGAATTTCCTTTCTAATTCCTTTTCCCCTCAAAATTATTTGATCCATCACAACAGTTTTGCAACCAACATAAATCTCTTTTCCAGAAAATATTCTGTGTGTCTAACATTTTTCATTTATGACCAACAATTATTCAAACTCTTGATGTTTCATCTATCGTGAGTTTGTCTTACGAAAACATACAGACACAATTCAGTTTTTCAACTGATTTAACAAGTAAGAACTTGATTTGAGCATAAACCGCTGAAGATGAATGTTAACAGTGTGTGATATTTGTTGAGCATTTTATTGTGATCAACAAGGTGGCAGAAGTACTTGAATCATTCAAAAGTCATATTCATGTCACATAGAGCATATAGAGAACATATCAGACAGATATATACTCCCAAATGTTACCAATGCATCGGAGTTCAGTTCTTTTTTTTTTTTTTTTGCTGAATTATGTGTTATTTTCTTTAGAGAAACCTTGCAAAAATGAAGATTAATAAATTAACTGAAGGACTGACAAAATTTCTTAATCACATTGTATCAACTACCTGACAAGGCCACCAGCTCCTGAAAATTAAAGCCATGCTGGCTGAACATCTTGATGAGGACTGTGGCATTGAATCCAGGTTGTGGCAGATTGATTGTGTCTTCTATCTTCGACCTTCTCCCATCCTTTCTCCCTTTTGGTATATCGTACACTGGTCCTCCTGCCTGAAAACCATCAAACACATGAATAAATTATGCAACATAGATAGAATTTAACATATCATGTAGAGATGCAGATATAAAATTTGTTAAACCAAAATTTTCATACAAAGAAAACTGCATCTCTGGCTGCCATCGCGAGGATATCAGCGCAGGAAACAACTCCAGGGCACTGGTTCTCAATGGCCTTCTTCGCTTGGTCTATAATCTCGTAGCCTCGCAAGCTTAGGTTCGCAGGTGAGTCCTTCTCTGCTGTGTTATCGTTTGTGGAATCAATAAGAACTGAACCATCACATCCCTGTACTCATTTATTGAAGAACTTCAGAAACAAATTAAATATATGTAGTCTGTGAAAGATAACAAGAAATTGAGACATATGTACAAATATGTACCTGTATGAAACAATCATGAAAATGCATCCGAAGCAGCCCTGCCGCGAGAGTAGGATCATTCCTCAAGGCCTGGTTCACCGTGTTCTTCACAATCATCTCGGCGAAAGGGCATCGCATCATGTAGTAATAATCCATAGAAAGAGCGTCGACGCCGAGCCTAACACCACTCATTATCACCTGAATGACTAGAAACAGCTCTACAATGTAAGAGGTGATCATGTTTGCCATTCTGAATATTGCCCTATTTGAGAGCTAAAGAGGGAGTTTGCTCTTTATATGACTTCAGTATGATTGCAATAATAGTATAAATAAGGTCATAAGGATTTAAAAAATTACTTTTTTGTGTCAAAGGTCAAAGAGTGTTTAGGAGTGGAATATACTAGCATGCACTCAACTAATTAACTAATGTTTCTAATCATGTGGGATGCCATAAATCAATTGCTAATCTCTACATTAATGCCACCTGTTTGACAAGACACAGCAACTAATTAAGTGTTGCTTTCCTTTGGCATACTATTTTTAATGGCCATTGACAAGTATTGGTATCATAGTAAGTATGGGCATTTGTAATTTAGATGACAGACTAAACTTCTGTGCATGGCCACTTACATTTTCTGTCATGTGTGCATGTTTGATCAAATTGAGGACACTCCTGAAGCAATCAAATATTTCTCAACATGTACCAAATAAATTCATGTGTTACATTCATCATCATCATTTATATGTGATTAAAGGTGATACTTACTCAGAAAGCAAGAGTTTTTATTTTTTTTTGAGAAAGTACCGTGAGGCTGATAAAGTCCCCCCGCGTTTCATTAATAAAAATTAACAAAACAACCCAAAAAATATGAACGGTACAAAAATGTAAAATATACAAAATTGATCCTTCCCATTCCAATAGTAGGTCACCGATATCCAAACATCTTCACGATGGCTTTGCGTAGTCTTCAGGCGCTCACGTGACCTTTCTGATGTTGCAGAGAGAAGTCTGACCGGATCCATTGTATACTCCTCTAAGGCTAACTGTCCACCTCTTTTCAGTTTGTCACGGCTCTGAAGGAAATAATCCTTGCATGCCACTAATTTAGCAAACGTGCCACAAATTGATGGAAATAATCCTTGCCACTAATTTAGCAAACGTGCCACTATTTTAGCATACCATGTTTAGGTTAGTTACCTTGTGTGATCGGCCTTGATTGAAGGCAATATTTTAGCATACCATGTTTAGGTTAGTTACCTTGTGTGATCGGCCCTGATTGAAGGCAGTAATTTAGCATACCATGTTTAGGTTAGTTACCTTGTGTGATCGGCCTGATTGAAGGCAGTTTTTTCTTTCCTTTTGTTTCCATTTAGTTGTCTTTAAAAACAGAGGAATAAACAACGAAAAAAGTCAAGCTTTGCAGCACCAATTTGAGATCGTGTTTTCAATTCGTGTGAGTTTTCTTGTGTAGCTTGGCTGTGAATCTCGTCGGCAACGTGCGCGTTGAATCTTCGGCGAGGTTCTAACAAGTGGTATCAGAGCGAGGCTATCAAAGATGTCTGGGAAGAAAGTCAACGACGGCGCCTCCAAAGATGGTGTGGTGTACCAGCGGGTGATTCGTGAGGTGAGCGGTGGGAGTAAGTATCCTGTCCTCACCAAGATCAATTACTCAGAGTGGGCACTCCTGATGAAGGTAAAGTTGAAGGCGAGAGCGTTGTGGACCGTCATCGAGGATGGCGCCGATCCGCAAGAGGAGATGATGGCGCTGGACGCCTTGTGCAGCGCGGTGCCACCAGAGATGATTCCGACGATCGCCAAGAAGGAGACGGCAAAGGAGGCCTGGGACACGATCACGACCTTGAGGGTTGGAGATGATCGAGTGAAGAAGTCAACGGCGCAGCAGCTTCGCCGAAAGTTCGATCTCGCCGTGTTCGAGGACGGCGAGACTGTCGAGGACTTCGCGCTACGCTTGAACAACATGGCGGCACAACTCGCCACCATGGATGAAGAAGTGGAGGAAGCCAAGATTGTCGCAAAGATACTCCGAAGCCTGCCACCTCGGTTCAAGCAGATCGCCATTGCGATTAAGACATTGCTCGATATTTCGACCATGTCTATCGCCAATCTCACCGGGCGTTTGAAAGAGGCCGAGGAGGCGTTCGAAGAAGCGCCGGCGTCATTACAACAAGAGGGAAAGCTGTACCTCACAGAAGAGGAGTGGGACGCGCGACGGAAGAAGCGCGAGGCGGAGAACCACTCCGGCGGCGGTGCAAGCGGTGGCAGAGGCAGAGCAGGACGGCGCGGAGGAGGAAGACGAGGACGCGGGGGCGCACGCGGAGACTCATCACCAGGTGGGCAGTCAAAACCCACTGGGGACGAGTGCCGGCGTTGCGGGAAGATGGGCCACTGGGCTCGCGAATGCCGATCCAGGCCCAAACAGGAGCAAGCCCATACCGTCCAAGATGAGGCAGAAGCCTCGCTCCTACTCGCGAAAATCTCGTCCATTTCCCCGCCGCCGAAATCTGAAGTGCAATCTTCCGATGGAGCCCCCAGCGACCTCACCACTGACTGATGTTCCACTCTTGCAGTCTGGATCGGTCGGTTGGGAGCGGAACAGAGGCATGGCGGCTCCGAATCAGAGGTGACGACACACACCCAGATCGAGATCTGGGAGCATCAAGTGTTCACTCAACTCGGAGAAGAGAAGAATCGGGAGGCGGAGTCCTGGGTCCTGGACACTGGCGCGACGAATCACATGTCCGGATCAAGGACCGCATTCTCGAGGATGGACATGGCGGTACTCGGCACCGTGCGGTTCGGCGATGACTCCGTGGCGCAGATAGAAGGCCGGGGGACCATCACTTTCTCCTGTAAGAACGGCGAGCTCCGATCGTTCCCCGGTGTCTATTTCATCCCTCGACTAACTACGAACATTGTAAGCGTAGGACAGCTCGATGAAAGGGGCTACAAGATTGACATCAAAGACGGAGTGATGCAGATCAGGGAACCCGATGGAAGGCTGCTGGCAATGGTGAAGCGGGCGGCCAACAGACTGTACACCCTCCACGTCAAGATAGCAGAGACAAGATGCTTGGCGGTGCGCAGTCGCGGCGACGAGGTGGCGTGGCGCTGGCACGAGCGGTTCGGGCACGTCAACATGACAGCGCTCCGGAAGCTAGCTCGGGAGGAGTTGGTACGCGGCTTGCCTGTGATAGGGCAGGTAGAGGAGCTGTGCGAGGCGTGCCAGGCCAGCAAGCAGCGGCGAAACCCGTTCCCGGCTCAGGCAGAATTCCGGGCAAAGCAGTGCCTTGAGCTGGTACACGGTGACCTGTGCGGCCCAATTGCGCCGGCAACACCAAGGGGAAACAAGTACTTCTTGCTCCTGGTGGACGATCTCAGCAGATACATGTGGCTAGCCGTGATTCCTTCAAAGGATCGTGCAGCGGCCGAAATCAAGGAGATCCAAGCTCGAGCGGAAGGCGAGTCCGGGCTCAAGCTGAAGGCGCTCCGCACTGATCAGGGCGGCGAATTCATCGCAGCCGAGTTCGCGGAGTACTGCGCAGCCGAAGGAGTCCATCGCCAACACACCGCGCCGTACAGCCCACAACAGAATGGCGTCGTCGAGCGTCGAAACGGCACGGTGATGGCAACGGCGAGAAGCATGCTCAAGGCGAAAGGATTGCCCGGATGGTTCTGGGGCGAGGCGGTAAGCACTGCAGTATATGTGCTCAACAGGTGCCCGACGAAGAGCGTGGACAGCATGACGCCGTTTGAGGCGTGGCACGGGAAGAAGCCGGCGGTTCATCACCTCAAGACGTTCGGATGCATCGTGTACGTCCGCAACACGACGCCGCATCTGAAGAAACTCGAAGATCGGGGGCGCAAGATGATCTTCGTCGGCTACGAGCGCGGCTCCAAGGCCTACCGTGCTTACGATCCTGTCACGAAGCGTGTCCATGTGACACGCGACGTGGCGTTCGACGAGCAGGCCCAGTGGGACTGGGGTGCCGGCGGCGACGATGGAGAGCCGAGTGGCGGTGACGACGTCTTCACGATCGAATACGCCACCACGGGCCAGGCGACTCCGACGGCTGTCGATACAGAAGAGGCGCCAGCACACCAGACTCCGGGGGGGCCTGACAACGTAGCGGAGCACGCCATCTACATCAGGAAGAACAACGACGCGAAACTGGTGGTCGGAGTCTACGTCGATGATCTTGTCATCACTGGAACGGATCGCGACGACCTCAGGGTGTTCAAGAACGAGATTGCGGCGACATTCAAGATGAGCGACCTCGGCCTACTTCACTACTACCTCGGGATCGAGGTGAAGCAGAGCGCGAGCGGCATCTCGCTCAGTCAAGGAGCGTACGCCGCGAAGATCTTGGAGAGAAGCGGCATGGCAGGATGCAATCCTTGCCAAACACCCATGGAGGCGCGGCTGAAACTAAGCAAGCAGAGCACGGAGTCACCGGTGGACGCTACAGCATACAGGAGTTTCATCGGGAGCTTAAGGTATCTGGTGAATACCCGCCCTGATCTTGCGTTCTCAGTCGGATATGTTAGCCGTTTTCTGGAGGAGCCAAAGGAGGATCACCTTGCAGCGTTGAAACGGATTCTTCGTTATGTGGCGGGAACAAGCAACTGGGGGCTCTGGTTCGGCAGGAAGAAGGGAAATCAAGCCCAGCTAACAGGTTTCAGCGATGCTGATTTTGCTGGAGACGTTGATGCTAGAAAGAGCACAACTGGAGTCATCTTCATGCTGGCGGAAAGCCCAATTTCATGGCAGTCGAAGAAGCAGCGGATCGTGGCGCAATCCAGCTGTGAATCGGAGTACATTGCTGCGGCAAATGCGACCTGCCAGGCGTTGTGGCTCGCTCAAGTGCTGGGAGAAGTGCAGGGGTCCAAGCCGAGCGCTCCTCTGCTCAAAGTGGACAACAAGTCAGCCATCGCCCTGATCAAGAACCCGGTTCTCCATGAACAGAGTAGGCACATCGAGGTAAAGTACCATCTGGTCCGAAAATGCGAAGAAAAGGGTCTGATCAAGGTGCAGTTCGTCAGGAGTGAAGAACAACTCAGTGATATCCTGACGAAGTCGTTGGGCAGGGCAAAATTTCAAGAATTTCGCTCAAAGATCGGCATGATCAATGTGGTTGAAGGTGCACGACAAGGCTTAGGAGGAGATTGAAGGAAATAATCCTTGCATGCCACTAATTTAGCAAACGTGCCACAAATTGATGGAAATAATCCTTGCCACTAATTTAGCAAACGTGCCACTATTTTAGCATACCATGTTTAGGTTAGTTACCTTGTGTGATCGGCCCTGATTGAAGGCAATATTTTAGCATACCATGTTTAGGTTAGTTATCTTGTGTGATCGGCCCTGATTGAAGGCAGTAATTTAGCATATCATGTTTAGGTTAGTTACCTTGTGTGATCGGCCTGATTGAAGGCAGTTTTTTCTTTCCTTTTGTTTCCATTTAGTTGTCTTTAAAAACAGAGGAATAAACAACGAAAAAAGTCAAGCTTTGCAGCACCAATTTGAGATCGTGTTTTCAATTCGTGTGAGTTTTCTTGTGTAGCTTGGTTGTGAATCTCGTCGGCAACGTGCGCGTTGAATCTTCGGCGAGGTTCTAACAGGCTCTAGAACCAACCGCACCTCTTCCGCCCGCCCCAGGGCAGACCACTCCTCAAGAGTTTAGCAAACCTTTTCCTCATCATGCCTTAAGACAAGTGCCGAATTAACTATTTGCCTGTTTTTACATTATTTATACACAAACACTACTTCATATGTCGAATTGTATTGTCTCGGACACCCGTGTTAGACACAATAATTCTACCTTTTTTATAATGTTAGAATCAACCGTGCACTTTTGAGCATGTGTGTCTGTACAACATAGATAAGATAGATGAGAAATTAGATTGAACTCCGTAAGTATCCACTTAACGTTGTCAACAAACCACAGCTTTAATACAACTAGTTAACTCTGAAATCAAGAAAACTTAATAAAAGAAGCTTGGAGGGAGTGCATGAAGAACTTTGAGACATAAATGGTCCAGTATTGGGGTGAGATAGTGCCAATAGGAAGTGGGATATTGCAGCTGGCTGCCATTTTCGAGCTCTCTCTCTCTCTCTCTCTCTCTCTCTCTCTCTCTCTCACACACACACACACACACACACACAGAGAGAGACACCCCCACATTGTCTTCTCTCCTCTCAAAAATGAATTGGGTCAATGTACTTTCTACCTAAATAAATAAAATAAAAGTTGAGGGTTTTGCGCGTGAGCTCCACAACATTATCAAATAATCGAAAAAAAGCTAACCAAAGAATTAGTTCCAGGGGCCTGACATGGACATCACTTGCATGCCTTGCTGTGTGCAGCCGCCGCACTACTGAGAGAGAGGCACTGCATTTTGTGTGGTGTAAGTGGATATTGCATTGTTGTCACCGTTTTAGGACGGTCATAATGGTTCAATGATTTCATATCCCACAAGCAGAAATAATGCTTCATGCCCTTGGCTTTCTCTGCATTGCTTTAACATTTCTTCAATATTGATAATATATTGCATTTCTCTGTATGTTTCAAGGTTCAGAATTGCCTTTCAAGAAAATACGAGCCATGGGTCGGCTTATGTCATTCTTGATAGAGATGTCAAACGGGCCTGGCACGTCCGGGGGCCAAAGGGCTGTCTGGGCCGAGCCTGCCCCGCTTGGCCAAAAGGAGGCTGCCCAGCCCGGCCCGGGCCCAGGTTCTATTTCCGAAACTCGGGTCCGGACCCGGGCCGGCCCGGATATTTTTAAAAAATAAAAAAACAAATTTATAAATATTAAATATATTACTCTTCATGTATTTGACACAACCATTGTGTGGAGAAGTTGGTCGTAAGCTTGTTTAGCTGAGGTAAAGTGCTTGGGTTTGAATCTGGGGGTTTACAAATTTTTTTTGACATTTATTTCTCTGAGGGCAGGGGTGGCAGGGCACGGTGGAGGGCGGAGGAGGGGGTGGCCTGGGCGGTGGAGGGCTGCCCGGGCCGGGCACAGGCCGGGCGAGCCTTGGGCCTCCAAAATCGAACCCGGGCACGACCCGTGGGGGAGCCGTGCCCGGCTCGAGTTTGGCCTGGTTGGCATGTGGACTAGGCCAACCCGGGCTGTGCCCGTGCAGGTTGCAGGCCGGGCCGACCCAATTGACACCTATAATTCTTGATTCATTTTGGTAAGGCTTCCAATATATCTCAGCCACATGGGCCCACAGACCAACCTTAAATGCCTGGCCCTGGTCTTCTCATAATTGGGGTCAAACACGTACTTATTTTAGGCTCGATCCCAACCCGGTGCCGAACCCCGTCAGTTTAAAAGCTCTGAACATGCTCTATCTTTTTTTTTTTTTAAAAGAAAAGACTATCAGGCTAAAAAATCCCCCGATGCTTCATTAATAAGATTTTAACAAACAATCCCAAAAAAATAGAAAGGTACAAAGATGTAAAGATATAAGAATGATTTTTTCAAAAAATAAAAACTCCAACAGTGAGCCACCTTACTTTCAGACGTCTTGATGACGTTGCCGCTGTGCATCCAGCTACACGATCTAGACTACGTTGTTAGGTTCTGACCAACCTGAACCATCGAACTTCTCAGTAAAGTTTTGCTACTCCTCCACACTCCTCGCAGACGCTCTTTGCCATCCTCACTCCATCTAAACTCCCACTTATTATCAACTCTGCTCTCTCCTAGCATTATACTACCCCTACAGTGGCCAAAAACCTCTACTGAGCAGCTCATTGCACACATGCGATCTAAACTCTTCCTGTCTTCTCACATCAAGGGCATTCTAGCCTCTGATCAACTCTTCATAAAGTGGCCCAAGTGAAAACTCCACTCCCTTTAGCCACTCATCAAGAAATCCCTTCACTCCAAAATCCCCCGCCCACCCACGCCGATGTCCATCTCGGCGTCCGAGTCATTAGCTTGCCCAACAGTTAGCCTATCGGCTCTAGGATCCGATCCTACCCCATCGCGGCGGTAGAACCACCAGAAAATCCCTTACTCCCAGATGACCCTACAGGTCCACTTGCAGAACTCTCCTGCTTAAAAATAGTACTCTTACCCTTGATAGAGGGACTACTTAATAAAAACTTTGTTTAAACACAGACCCAAAGTCCTTGATTTTCCCATTCAAGTTGAGCCCATCAACTTACTGACCCATTCCCTTTTTGGCCAGCCCAACACGATTGGTCAGATATAGAGCATGGTCCCCAACTCCCTTACCCGAACCCGCTATGGCTGCAACTGTTACCAGTTTTAAATTTGAAATCGATTTTGAATTCAAATTCAAATTCAAAATCTCCACTTTGGTAACATCCCCGACTTGATAGTGATGATGAACACGATCCTCGACTGACGCGGCATCCTTTCTGACATTGCTGCCACCTAAGCCCACCGAACGAGCAATGGCCTTTACCGTCATATCTCTCCCCTGCTCCATCGAGACGGTGTCCTCAGGCATACACTTTTGTATCATCTCTGAGTCCAACAAAATCGCTCGACCTGATCTCCGATGAACTCTTCATGGCTGGCGAACCGTTCTCACTAGAGGCACTTTCAATGCGAGTCTCCACCTCTGACAAAGAGCAGGATATTAGAGCCGCTGCTCCACCGCAGCCCTCGTCGGTGCATGGACCATTCCACTACCCATGCTCCCTACCCTTGTCCTGACTCTGCAAAGAACTAGAGGATACCTCGACAAGTACCTCTGGCACCAAGATGCTAGAAGTCTCCAATGAGATGACGACAGAGGAACTACCACCGGTCACCCCCCACCGCTCTCCCACTGACCTGGGGGAAGAAAAGAGGATAGGGAATTCGAAAGAGTTAACCAACTCCACAGATTCTTGGATAACGACGCTCGCAATCAAGTTGCCCGCGGATTTCCCTAACGGCTTCCACCGAACTGCCTCCGCTAATGAATAAGACACCTCTCTTGTTGCAAGCCCATTCTCAAGTTCCTCGACACCAATCAAAGACAGAGGCTCCTTCCTTCGCATAAACCCATAGCCATGGCCTTGGAGAGACAAACCGAATCTCCATGTCCTCTTTCTGGCCATGAGTACGATACCCACCTCCGCGCGGCACCACCGGATTTCCTCTCCTAACCTCCTCCACAAACTTCTCCCTACAACCAACCGGTGATCCACTCACCCCTGTCCTGCTCGAGCACTCCCTGGCACAATGGCCCTGTTGTTTGCAGTGAAAGCAAAGCAATCCCATAGGAAGCACTCTTCCAATGCCCGATGAGGTGATAGAAGTGGCACACAATATTCATCCAAATCTTATTCCCTCTAGTGTGCCTTCCAAAATTTGTTGTTGCCTAAAAGAGGGATATTGTTCCTCTGCACATGCTCTCTCATTTCAAGTTCATTTCAGTTTAACGTTAATCCATAAGATTCTCTATTTAGTTTATTATGAGGCTATTAGTGTTAGCGCTTTGAGTATCTCATATTCATTGGAGAAGAAATCAAGTTAAGATGGAGGAGTTACAAACTGTAGAGACCAAGGACAGACATGCACGATGAGTTGTACAGAGGATAAGTCGATTTATGTTTCAGTCAAGTCAACTTATGTACATGTTAGTCGACTTATATCTTGCAGTATAACCGACTAATTTGCAACAGAGAGTAGTGAATCTTAGTTAGTTTACTTATACTTCTTATTAGTTGACTAATGAGCAGGTTAGTCGACTTATTATTTAGAGTAGTCGACTACTCGATGGTTCTGACAATTTTCTTTTCGGGTTCTGATTCCAGTTCGAGTTGAATTTAAGTTTTTTCCTCTTTGAGGCGGTGCTTTTTGTATTGATGGAGTTGTGTTGGACTAGGATGAGATTAGGACTCTATATAAACCCCTTGGGGGGCCTTTGAAGGTAAGTCAAGTGCAAATTTATTTTCCACCCTTAAGAATTGTGAGAGAGAGAGAGATTTTGTAACTCTTATTATCTTCTTCTCTCTATTCAATAAGATTTCTCCCTTCCTCTCCGTGGATGTAGAAACTTTTACCGAATAATGTTAAATCTGATATTCTTGTTTTTGTGGTGATTAGTCTTATTGCTTACTAGTGATAGATTACTTCCAAGCTTCCATTGCTGAGCCATCTCGGGGTCTTTTCTTGATGTACCAGGCATTGCATAACATTTAGGACTATTTTAATTTTTTTTCCTCCCCGTCATTAGACATATATCCCCCATGCTGCTAGATTTTAAATGAACTCTTAGAAAAAAAGAAAAGAGAAAAAGGAAGGGAAAAAAGAGAGAAGGAAACTTCAAGGCAGATGTGGGGCGGGGGCCATCGACGGATGTAGGCAGGGGCCCTCGGCGGGGGAGAGGGGGAAAGCAGAATGAGAGAGAAGGGGAAGAAAGCTAATTTGGGCATTTTTTAAATTTTGAGTGGGTGCCTTGATCTGGTGAGTGCCTTAATCAATTTACTGGGTATCAATATCCGCTCCCGGCGATGACAAGGGGAGGGGTTTGCTACAGAGTCTGCTGCTTGTTATGTCCAAAGATCTCAGAAAACTCAACCCAGTTTTTGGATTCGACGCTGGCTACGGTATTGGTTTCGGTAGCGGACTTCTCGGAGGTCTGCTTGCCTCTCTTTTTTCACCTTCTTTATTCCTTACCCTTTGAATATTTCCTAGCTCAATTTTCTCGTTGTTTCAGTCGTTGGTGAACTTTATGTTATTAGGTTCTGTTGATAATCTATCACTGATAAAACAACAAAGGAACACCAAATCGAAGACTCGGCAAAAGAAACGGAAGCAAAAGCGTAGAAGATTTTCCACTAGTAAGTAATCACCACACAACCAAGGAACACAAGATTTAACGTAGTTCGATAATGTGCCTATGTCTACAGGGAGGAGGGAAGAAATATTTATTGAAAAAATGCAAGAGTTACAATGAGACCTCTCTCACAACTCTCAATGGTGGAATTCTAGAATTTATCTTGAATTCTTGACACACCTTCAAAAGGCCACTCTTAAGGGGTTTATATAGGCACCTAGGATGATTCTAGTCCAACACGAACTCAAATTAACACCTTCTTAGAGAAATAGAAAACCCGTATCCAAACCAAAAGAGGAGACGTATCCGTATTAGAAAACTACCAAAAACCTGAATTCTTCTCCAATGAATATGAAGCACTCCAAAATACTAACAATCTCCACCTTAATTCATGTTCATTGAGTCCCTACGTAGAAATTGGCCTCTGCTTCATTCGCCTTTCTTTCTCCCCCATTTTGTGACTTCACATGGTTCCCTCTCAAGAGCCCATTCGTCACTTTACCTTTGGAGAATCTTGATAAAGTTCAAATATGCTCTGAACTTCTCCACGAGATGGTCTTTGTCATCATATCCGCTGGGTTCTTCTTCATGGTGATCTTACCAAATCGATCATCTTATCATCCATGACCCACTGACGTATCTTGTGAAATATCACATCATTGTGCTTGTCCGCTTGTAATACTTGTGATCTTTAGCGAGATGAATAGCACTCTGGCTGTCGTAATGAACCCGAACTGAATCCTGTATGATACTGAACATCTCAACTAATACTCTTAACCTCAAAGCTTCCTTTGACGCCTCACCTACAGCTATGTACTCCGCTTTTGTCATTAAAAGAGCAATTGTATCTTGCAACTCTACCTTCCAATAATGATGCACTCAGTTACTGTGAATACATAGCCCATCGTAGATCTTCGCTGATCAAGATCTCCTGTATAATCTGCATCAACATAGGCTTATGTAACCTAGGCTTTCCCATTTGTAATTTCTGAAACACCAAGCCTAGTCTCGCAGTCCCTCACAGATATCATAGCTCCCACTTCGCTGCTTCTCAATGTTGCTTTTCTGGATTTGACATGAACCGACTTACTGTACTAACTGTATAGACTAAGTCAGGCCTAGTGCAGACCATAGCATACATGAGTGATCCCACCGCACTAGCATATGATACTCAAGACATCTCTTCCTCCTCTACCAGTGATTGTGGATACTGCTTGAAGGATAATTTGAAGTGACCTGTCAAAGGAGTGTGACTGGTCTTTCTTCTGCCATGTTGAATCTCTCCAACTGCTTTAGAGCATAGTTCTCTTAGGATAGCCAAAATCTGTCAGTGCTTCTGTCTCGAGTGTCTTTATACCTAAGATCTTCTTAGCTTCTCCCAAATCCTTCATGTTAAATTCCTTCTTGAGCTAAGCTTTAAGTTTCTGAACAAGTGTCTTGTTTCTCGTAGCAACTAGCATATCATCCACATATAACAACAAATATGTCGGATCATCACTTTGCTTGAAATAGACACAACTATCATACTTATATCGGTTGTATTTGGCCTTGATTATGAAAGTGTCGAACTGTTTGTATCACTGCCTGGGAGACTGCTTAATTCCATAGAGGGAATTCTTTAGAACACATGCCTTATTTTCTTTACCTTCCTGAATATAACCTTCAGGTTGTTTTATGTATATCTTCTCCTCTAGCTCACCGTGCAGAAACGTTGTTTTAACATCCATCTGCCCTAACTCTAGATCAAACTGAGCAACTATCACCAATAACATCCCAATAGATGTATGCTTGACTATAGGAGAGAAAATCTCATTGTAGTCAATACCCTCCTTCTGAGTATATCCTTTGGCAACTAACCTTACCTTGTATTGCTCATTATCCTTCTTGTGAAAGACCCATCTACAACCTATTGTCTTGGAGTCCTTTAGAAGATCGACTAACATCCATGTTTGGTTTCTATCCATAGACTCCCATCTCTTGCTCCATGGATGTAATCCACTTGTCGTGGCCATCTGCCTCGATCGCTTCCCTGTAACTATCAGGTTTTCCTATTTCTGTTACTAATGCGAAAGAGACATGATCTTCATCCCAGCCATATCTTATTGGTGGCACTGTAACTCTGTTTGACCGCCTCAACGGTCTATATTACTCTTGAGTAGCCTCATATTTATCTCCATCTGAATATGAGAAATCCTCTTCTAACCCTTCAGATCTTTTAGGGCTATCTGAGAACTCGACTTTCTTTTTTGAATGTCTATTGTCGAACTGTCTGAAGCTTCACCTTTCACTTTATCCTCCCTCTTTGACTTTTCTTGCAACATTGAATCATCGTCAAAGACCACATCTCTGCTGGTAAAGGTACTCTTTTTCTCAAGATCCCAAAGTCTGAAACCCTTATCTCCTTTGGTGAACCCGATGAAAATACACTTCTTAGACTTGGACTCCAGTTTGTTTCTTTTCTGACTATCAACCAAACTATATGCCGGGCAACCGAAAATCTGTAAGGTTGAATAGTAAACAGATACTTCTAGCTATACCTCCTCTGGGATCTGAAGGTCAATAGCTGTTGATGGTGGCATGTTTACCAGATAACTCGCATGATCCACCGCCTCTGCCTAAAATCTTTCTGACATGTCAGCATGTAATTTGATACTACGGACACGCTCTGTAAGTGTCCGATTCATGCGCTATGCTACACGTTTTATTTTGGTTGCCCTGGAATACTTAGCTGATTTGTAATGCCCTTACTTTACTAAGCATTTCAAGATCCTCAGTCAACCAAACCAGCAAGAAACCAACCACGCCTGTCACACGATCTCAACCATCATGGCGCAAGTATTCGAAATGACGCCAGCCATAGATTTCAAGCAATCCAACCGATTGACGTGCCAACTGTTAGCTAGTCATGTGATCTCCAAGTCAATCCAGAAGATTCACATTTATAATCTAAATCTTTCCCTTCTCACAAACAATGAAAAGAAGTCAAGGTATTCAAGGCTCTGATACCAACTCCGTGAAAGTACACCTAGAGGGGGGTGAATAGGTGTAAGGCTAATCTATGACAAATAATGCGAAATTTTAAAACTTAATACAACATACTTAGTGTAACCAAAGAGTGTAGCCGAATTCCCGGTGAAGGGCTCTAGAATAACTCCTTTGAATTCTTCTGAATAAGAGTTGAGGTGCTATATGAAGCTCTCTTGGTTTAACACAAGTATGGCACACAAACAACAATACCAAGCATATAAGTATGAATGAGCAATATGAAACAATGCAAGGCACAATATAAAAGAGAGTTAGAGAAAATAGATCAAACGCAAACACCGAGATATGTTTCGAGGTTCGAGCACACAGTTCTACGTCCCCGCCTTCACACAGAAGGATTTTCACTAACTCGTCCACACAGAACTTTCCACACAGGGAACCTCTACTGAGGATTTTGGTTAAATACAAACCGGGAGTACACAACTCCTCTCTCAAATACAACCTCTCACTAGAGGTAAGGCACAACTCAAATGACCTCTACACTTAGAGGGATAGGCACTTAGCCAAACAAAGATCAACCTCTCACAAGAGGGATTAGGCTCAAAGCCACACAAATACAATCACCTCACACTTGAGGAATTCCAACACAACCTCCACTATCACCTCTCACTAGAGGGATACCAATACTATCACCTCTCACTAGAGGGTTATCACAAATCAAGGAGGGTTTACAACTTGGTGGTCTTTCTCAACCACAAACCAATTTTCCCACAAAAATAAGATCCGATAGATAGGATAGATAGATAAACTCAAGTGTGAGAATATAAAGAGTTTGAAAATCAAAAACACAAAGAAAAACTCTAGGAAAAAACTCTAGATAGAAATGTAAATTGATTGGTCACTAATGTTGCACATTTATTATCATATTTCCATACTTATTATAGAATAAAATCTGCTTTGTCCTAATTAAATGTTTAATTTATTTGCAGGCCCATTCCTTAAGGAGATGAAGAGAAACAAGCCCAAAAGCCCATCAAATTCTGATTAATTCAGATAAATTTGAAATGAAGAAATCAGGGTAAAATCTTGGCATATAAAGAAGGTTAGAAGAATCCTCCTTGAATCAAGATGAAGAAATCAGGGCAAAATCTTGGCATATAAGGAAGGTTGAGAAGAATCCTCAAGGTTGAGAAGAATCCTCCCTAAATCAAGGCAAAATCTTGGCATATAAGGAAGGTTGAGAAGAATCCTCCCTGAATCAAGCACAATCAAAGCTGTTTTATCAACTTTTGAAGAAAAAAACAAGAAAATCAGAAGAAGATATGGGAAATACATCAGACCAGGAGATTCCCCAATCTTCCTGGGATCTTCTCCTTTAGGTTTTTTGCCTATAAATACTGGTTTTAGCTGAGCAGGGAGAAGGCAGGCAGAGATTAGGATTTAGCCTAGTTTTCATTCTTTGTAGTTTAGGTTTTTCTTTTCTTTTATGTAATTTGTATGTAACTTAGGGTAGAAGAAGATTCATGTAAGTAAGAGAGAGAGGCTGATGTTGAGAGTGACACCGACGATGTACCCTCCTCCTTTCTTCCATTGTCTCTGCAATTAATAAAGGTAAAAGTTCTTTTTATGTTCGTATTTTCTTTTGTTTCGTCTCCCTCTTCTACTTTACCTTGGTTGTTGTTGTTGAGTTTACAAGTGAATTTCAAAGCAAGTATAACTAAGCTACGTGAGAGCCAGCGATAGTTCATGAAGACGTTCTCCTCCTCCAAGATCCGCATCACTTCGTTCTTGCTAGGCTTGACGATATAATGTGCACGGGGACTGAGCTCGAGCTTATGATCTATGCGTTGAACGCCTCCGAAGCAAAGGTAGAACATTCAACGGTTTCCAGGTAGGTCATCACTCAACCTAGGTAAGTATTTCTTCATCTTCTTTCTTTTCGTTTATTTTTGTAAATTAAACCACCAACACTCATCTTCCAAATCTTTCATCATTTCTTTTCCAACTCATTTGTACATAGTCGCTTTTTGATTCTCCACCTTCTTCATCTATCGCTTTCTTTCTAACTTTAACATAACTTTCTTTTTCATTTCATTTCTTTAAACAAAGAAGAATTTTCGTTTTATCTTCATTAAGATTTCAATAAAGAAACGTAAACGCTTCTATCGCAAAACCCTCCTTGTGGATCACGACCCGCATAGCCACTTGCTATAGCGGTAAGAATTGAGCACTTGTACATCTTTATTTCTAAATCTAAAATTCTGTATTTTTTGTGCAGGTTTTGCCTCAATCAAATTTTGGCGCCGTTGCCGGGGAGGGTAAAACGGTTTTTATTGAAATCTGAATTTTTATTGAAATTTTTTTAGAACTAAACGAATTTTCTTCTCTGTTGCAGGTTACAGGGCAAGCAAAGCAGGAAAATAAGTTTGCAGTGACATACAAGTGGTATTGGGCCTCTGCTCTAGAAAGCAGAGACCCATTGCCCTCTGAATTGCCGCGTTTCCACGGCAAAAGCCGCGGATCAGCGGCAATAAAGAGCTGACTACTAACAGCTTTTTGCAGGGCTGCTAGCTTTGCAAATTCTAGTTTGCTGCAATTATTTATTTCTTATATGCCATCACAAAAAACCTACTAATAATCAACAGTAAAAAGTTTGTTGCAAAAGTTAAAAATTGATTAGACGTTTGCATATAAGGCACATGTCTTTTCAATTCATTTATTTTTACTGTTGAAGAGTGCTGGAGCAAGGTACGTCTGCATTGCATGTAGAATAGGAATCACTTCTTGGTTGATTTATATCGCTTTGAGTGAACCTTACATATCTTGTACACTTGCACAAATTGATCTTAAGGGCACTAACCCATTAACAAGATAAGGTGGGGATTTGATCACCCTTCCTTAGCCCAAAAATCACATTCCAAGCACTCACTAACCCAAGCCTAACTAAAATTGAGTAGACGTTGGCCCTAGGGACATCTCGGACTCAATTAGGAGATTATCCTAAGGGGAAAAATGTTGGAATCTAACTCCTGCAAAATCAGTATCTAGGAAAGGGATTGAGGGCCGAAAGCCCGAAGGTTGGTGGTTATTTAATTAAGGAACGTCTTTGACGGAAAACCTCCCACCAACCTTGCCCTGACCTGGCTGATTAGCTTGTGGTTAAAGTCTACATTAGACCTCCCGTGGACAGTCTAACCAGTTAGGAGTCGTCTAGGTCCTAAGTCTACCCTAACTTAGGCTAGAATTTTTTCTTTTTTGTTTGTTTATTTGTTTGTTTTTCTTTGTTTGTATTCTATTGTGTGATATGGACTATAATAATAATCCATATTACACACCGACTTCATTTTCGGATATTACCAACCCGGCATATCATAACTTTGACCAACCTAGTGTGCCGGATTGGTCTTATCCGAATCAATATGACCCATACCCCCCATCTAATAACTATAATTTCCATAATGATTTCAACTCTTCACCGAGTCAGTGGGGATTCACCTCCCCCGAGCATAATTTCCAACCACCTTGTCCTCCTTCTCCACCTAGTCCACAATATCCACAAGAGTCATACTCAGTTCCACCAGTCCAAAATAAGAAACTATCAATTTTGGAAAGGAGTATGCGTGAGTCCAAACAACAATCACAAAATCTGATGGACTCACAATTTCACTACCACTTCCAAGACAACTATTCATCTTTTCATCAAAACAATGAATCCATCAATTATGAAAAGATGCTTGAAGCCATGACTCATGCTCAAAATGCTAGAAATCGTGACATAGATATGATGGTCGAATCTCTACGTTCCCACCGTCCTGCTGTCACTAACCATTCTGTTAGAGCCGATGAGTCATGTAGTTTTGGAAATCAAAATTCTATTTCAGAACAACCATTTGAACTTGCCCAAACTCCAAATTTTGAAAAAGATATTGATAGTTTAGCAAGTTATCCTTTTCCTGAAATAGAACTTGAAAATGAATATGATCTTGAACCCCAACCTAGTGATTCAACTCTTCTTCCTGATTCAATAATGACTCCGGTATCTTTACCTGACTTCAATCTTTTTCCGGAGTCGATATTGGATCCTGCCCTAATTCATCATGAATTTGAATCACCCATCTTTGAGGATCATATTGAACTTGACCAATTATACACTTTTAAAGATCCTATTGACAAATTGGCAAGTTCTCCATTTTTTTTATTGAACTCAATGAGATATGTGACCTAGATTCTCACATCTGTGATCCAGTTCAACTTTCTGAATCAATATTGACTCCTGTTTTGTTACCAAACTTGAGTAATATTTTAGAGTCAGTTTTGATTCCTCCACCTATCATTCTTGAACTGGAATCACCCACATTAAGTCACATTCCATTGTTAGAAAATACATGTGGACTGGAGTTTCAACTTCTTGACTTGGACCCAATTCCTGAACCCATTTCGACTCCTGAACCTTTACTTGACTTAAGTCACCTTCCTGAGTCGGTATTAGTTCCTGTCCTTCCTGAGTCCAAGTCAACAGTTCTATCATTTCATACTCCATTCTGGGACGAGGTGGTTGACAAATTTGACTCTAAAATCAGTTATGGAATTTGGAAATTAGATGGGGTTAAATTTTTAATAAAAATTCTTCATGGATTTATCTTTTTAGTAGGTTATATTAGAGATATTTCTGGTGGGTTCCTCCGACCCCAAAGCAAAGTTGATTGGGCCACATTTCGTGGACCAATCAGACCACCACCGGAACCACCACCTTAAGGTAACATTTTCCTTCCCTTTTGTCTTTTTCATGCATCTATACATTAATTCATACATTGAGGACAATGCATGAGATAGGTGTGGGGGAGGTTCTAACGTAACTCAAAAAAAAAAAAATAATAAAAAAAATTAACATTTTTCTTTACTTTTAAAAAAAAAACTTTTTGAAAATAGAAATAATATTTTGACATATTTTTTGTAAGAAATTAAGTTATTTTTAAGGAATAGGAAAATCTAAATTAGGATTTCTTATACTTGGTCAAAATAAGATTATTTGTTTGATTTTTAGGGTTAGGAAGAAAATTTGTCAAAGTAATTTAGTCTTGATCTTTACCTTGATGAAATATGCACCCTTCATACACTTACACACTTAGGGTTCAAAAACAAAGATTCTTATGCCTTATAAAAAAAAAGATAAACAAATCTAATTATTGATTAGCTAGGTGCTTTGGCCTAAGAAAGCCTTAGTATTTTATGCGAAGATGATTAGATAAGTTTGAAAAGAAAATATATATAAAAATCCTCTGATTAAGCTGGGTATTCGTGCCTAATAAAGCATAAGTGTTCACGCCTAAAAGAGGTTCATATAATAAAATCCTTAGTTTTGTGGCCTTGTTTGCTCGAGTCCTTAGTCCTAGGGGTGTCTTCTCACCCGTGCCCTAAGGCCGTCTGGTTTGGGAGTCATCGATAAAGGCTCGTTACATGGGCAGATTAGAAAGCCTAAACTAAGGAATAATACCACCAAAAAAAATTATATATATATAAATAAATAAGGCATAAGAGTTAGAGTTAATGAACCCTTAGTCAAAATTTTCATAGTCACAAGTGCATATGACTTAGGGTAAAGTAATAGACTAGATGAGAAGTACAACTTGACTCCTTACTTTAATTGATAACAAATTTTTGAATAGAGACTAAGTTTAGGAATGAAAAATTCAGTTTTCCTATAACTTATAGATTGCTTAGATCTTACAATTATATTTCAAATATTTTTCCCTTTCAAAATGCTTTTCGAAAATACTAACTCTTTGTTTCTCTTTCTTTATGGATTTTGTGGGTGTAATCCACTGAAAACCCTCACGAGACAAAACTCGTCCTCTAGGGGAAACCTAGAGGTTTAACGGCTTGTTGCACATGCTCAGTGCAATCGCGTGACCTGCGAAAGTGGTCTAATAATCCTTATTATAGTTTAGTTGTTTTGCTCGAGGACGAGCAAAAGATAGGTATGGGGGTGTGATTGGTCACTAATGTTGCACATTTATTATCATATTTTCATACTTATTATAGAATAAAATCTGCTTTGTCCTAATTAAATGTTTAATTTATTTGCAGGCCCATTCCTTAAGGAGATGAAGAGAAACAAGCCCAAAGCCCATCAAATTCTGATTAATTCAGAATAAATTTAAAATGAAGAAATCAGGGTAAAATCTTGGCATATAAAGAAGGTTTAGAAGAATCCTCCTTGAATCAAGATGAAGAAATCAGGGCAAAATCTTGGCATATAAGGAAGGTTGAGAAGAATCCTCAAGGTTGAGAAGAATCCTCCCTAAATCAAGGCAAAATCTTGGCATATAAGGAAGGTTGAGAAGAATCCTCCCTGAATCAAGCACAATCAAAGGCTGTTTTATCAACTTTTGAAGAAAAACAAGAAAATCAGAAGAAGATATGGGAAATACATCAGACCAGGAGATTCCCCAATCTTCCTGGGATCTTCTCCTTTAGGTTTTTTGCCTATAAATACTGGTTTTAGCTGAGCAGGGAGAAGGCAGGCAGAGATTAGGATTTAGCCTAGTTTTCATTCTTTGTAGTTTAGGTTTTTCTTTTCTTTTTATGTAATTTGTATGTAACTTAGGGTAGAAGAAGATTCATGTAAGTAAGAGAGAGAGGCTGATGTTGAGAGTGACACCGACGATGTACCCTCCTCCTTTCTTCCTTGTCTCTGCAATTAATAAAGGTAAAAGTTCTTTTTATGTTCGTATTTTCTTTTGTTTCGTCTCCCTCTTCTACTTTACCTTGGTTGTTGTTGTTGAGTTTACATGAATTCCAAAGCAAGTATAACTAAGCTACGTGAGAGCCAGCGATAGTTCATGAAGACGTTCTCCTCCTCCAAGATCCGCATCACTTCGTTCTTGCTAGGCTTGACGATATAATGTGCACGGGGACTGAGCTCGAGCTTATGATCTATGCGTTGAACGCCTCCGAAGCAAAGGTAGAACATTCAACGGTTTCCAGGTAGGTCATCACTCAACCTAGGTAAGTATTTCTTCATCTTCTTTCTTTTCGTTTATTTTTGTAAATTAAACCACCAACACTCATCTTCCAAATCTTTCATCATTTCTTTTCAACTCATTTGTACATAGTCGCTTTTTGATTCTCCACCTTCTTCATCTATCGCTTTCTTTCTAACTTTACATAACTTTCTTTTTCATTTTCATTTCTTTAAACAAAGAAGAATTTTCGTTTTATCTTCATTAAGATTTCAATAAAGAAACGTAAACGCTTCTATCGCAAAACCCTCCTTGTGGATCACGACCCGCATAGCCACTTGCTATAGCGGTAAGAATTGAGCACTTGTACATCTTTATTTCTAAATCTAAAATTCTGTATTTTTGTGCAGGTTTTGCCTCAATCATAAATGAAGATCAAATCAATTCCCAAAGACTTTTCTTTTTTTTTGATTTTCTAACCCTTTAAAACAAATAAAGATCAATCTTTTGGCTCTAATACTCTTTTGAAAACTTGTAATAAAATACTAGAAAGAATGAGAATTTTGCTCTTGAAAAACTTGTATAAAACTAACTTAAATGGGAGTATTTATAGCCCCATAAAAAAATCTGCCCGTTGGCAGCTGGAAAGGGCAGAATTGCCCTTCCGATCGACCGCCCGGTCGACCGGCCCAACGGTAATATTTCTGACCGTTATGCCTCCGGTCAACCGGCCCGGTTGACCGAGACTGGATAAGAGAGCAGAGCTCTCTGCCGGTCGACCGGCGACCGGGGCCATTTCCAGAGAGTAGAGCTCTTTGGACGGTCGACCGACCCAGTCGACCGGTCCACCAGCTCAAGCTGGCGTGCACGCTTGTGCACGTCGGTCGACCGCACCGGTCGACCGACTACTGCTACGATCGACCGTTTCCGGTCGACCGGCAGACAGCCAGTCTAACCATTATAGGACTTAAAAACTTGAGTTTTTATTTTTAATTAAATCCTATAAAATCACATAAATTCTACAAAAAATCAGTTCATTTTAGATCTTTGAAATACAAATATGTGTGACAAAAATTCAATACATATTACATTCAATTGAAACATTTTTGTGAGATAGAAAATTTGCTTTAAAGCAAAAACTGTATTTTTCGAAACTTGAATTTTTGAAATGGAAATCCGATTTTTTCAAAACACATGTAAATACAAAAACATGATATTTAAATAACTTTGAAGCATGTTGTATATGGACTTATTTAAGCATGTTGTATATGGATAGAATCCCAATATATATGAAATATAGTATATCTATGTTTTTGACATGAAATCCAATATTGGTTAAACCGAAAACCAAAAACTAATAAACTTAAAACAAGTGTGTGTGTACAGTGAACTTGAGCATAACATACTATCTAATCTTTACAACAAAATCTAAACAAACTATACTAAAACAAACTGATGCCTTCTTGTAGAATGTCGTCTCCGAGTCGACTCGATCCAAACGTGATCCACCGAGCTTGACTCCAACCGAGTGCTAGATGTGAACTTGACACTCGAACTCTTGAATCACCATGTGAAAGCTTCAAAACACCTTTATTGAAGCTAAGCACCTACTAATATCTTGATCAAATATTTGAAACTAAATATCACAAGATTATTAGTAAACTATAACTACATGAGTTAATCATCATCAAAACTAGAGTGAAGGGCCTCTGGACCAAACAATCTCTCCTTTTTTATGATGACAAAACTCATGGAGTTATATATGCATGGATTAAAGTTAAGTTTTAAGAAGCTCCCCCTTAACTCATGCATAGAAATAAACAATAAAGATATGCAATGAATGCTCAACATAAATATGCATAAACTTGATATTTGATACTAATGAAATAAACATGCTTTTGATATCAATTTTAAAATAAACATGTTCTAAAAAAAATGTTGCTCTTGATACCAATAAAGATTCTATTTTAAATAAACATGTTCTTAAAAATAATGTTGCTCTTGATACCAATAAAACTCTTGATACCAACAAAACAATAAAAGATGCTCTTGATACCAATACCAACAAAAGATGCTTTTGATACCAATGGTAAATGATAACAAATTTAAACAACATGCATATAAACAACATATAAACAAACATGCATATATCAAACTCCAAATATCTATAAATAAACATGTAAACAAACATGCATATATCAAACTCCAAAATATCTCTCCCCCTTTTGTCAATTCATCAACAAAGAGGTTCAAACAATAAAAGGGCATAAAATAATTTTTTCTCCCTTTTCGCAAAAATCAAAACAATGAAGGTATATATGTTATAATATTCATGAAGAGGAGAGACGTAAAGTTAACTCCTCCTACATACATACATTTATATGAATAGAGATGACTAAACCCTAACCACATAAAGCATAATATGCAATGTATAAAAGGAGATGTGAAGCTCTACTATACACATGTACTGCATATCAAAAAAAGGTCAATAACTTCAATATGACATACACTCAACATGAATCTATATATAGAGAAGATGTTAAGTTTTCCTTGCATATAAACAATATAAATCAATATTATGATACCAATTGAAAGATATATCAATTTAGTATGAAGGTATACATCGAAACATCATGATACCAATTTATGATACCAATTGAAAATAAATAAAACATCAAAATTTTGATATCAATTGAAAGATATAAACATATAGGCAATCTTGATACCAATTGTAAAAATTAGTATCAATTGAAAATATTTTATACTTTTGATACCAATTGAAAAACATAAACCAATCTTTTTGGTTAAACACAAAAAATCATTCTGCAATAAAGATACCAAATAGAGAATAATATCAGTTTAAGATTCTTGATACCAATATGAAAATGAAACATATACCAATTGAAAATAATTTTCATTAGGAGCATAGGAAACTAAATGAAAACTAAGATATCATTTTTCAACATAAAGAGTGGGAGTAAGATACCAAAGGTAAACAAAACCGATTGAAAGGTAAAACATGAATTTTCTCCCCCTTTATAAGATACTTATGAAAATGATGCATAAGCTTGTATAAGATACCAATTTGAAAAAATTATCATTAAGGACTAAATCAAGCTTAGCATGTAAAATTTGTGCTCAAAGATATAGATATATAGTAAGCACAATCAAACACATATATATGTATGAAAATGTAAATATCAATCTAAGTTGATATCGTTTGAAGTTGAAGCATACATATATAGAATAAATATGAGTATACAAAATAAATATCAATTGTGATACCAATTGAAAACACAATAAGAATCAAGTGTATAACTCATACTCCCTACCACCCATTTCATGCACAAGTTTAAATAGATTTTCAATAATGCATACAAGGCATGGTCGCCTAACAACCGCCCTTAGATGGGTAGGGTTTTCAAAAATAAATTTGAAAATAGTTTTAGCACAATTGAAAACTCTACCAAAATGAAGAATACGCAACTAGTTATATGATAAAATTGTAAACTAGCATGAAATCCTTCAAGTAAGGAATAAAACAATTATATATTCTATAAAATATGAGAATCACATAATCAACATTCAAAATCTATATAGCACAATAATACTCATGAAAACAAAGTCATGAGATAAACATCATGTAATGTGAGTGTGGGATCATGTAATCAACAAAATCATGGGCATGTGCAATTAAGCTCAAATATGAAATTTCTTACCAAAAAAACATGAAAAACATCAAAATTTAATTTTCATTAAAATAATACTAACTCCAAGGCATGTATGTTTAGTCTAAATCTAAAGGTATACATACATATCCAAACATGAACGAGTCCACAAAAATATATGCATGAAGCAAATGGCTCAAGGATGTATATGTATAACTATTAGTTTAGACAAAGTGGACATATACATGAAGCTAATCACAAATACAAAAACATGCATAATGATAGGGAATATAAGTCTAAATGCATGAATCATCAAAATTAGGCTATACTAGTACATCTAATGAGTACAAATGAGCAATCAAGGACAAACATATAATAATCTATTTGTGGCTCACTAGTTATACAAGTATATACTCAAGTTTTAATGAAAACTAATATCTAAACATGTAATCAAATCATGAAGCATAAGATGAAATATAAAACAATATGATCATTAGGTAAATACACATGTATTAGAATTAGGACATACACAATAGTTAAACTAAAGTGAGTACACAAAAATAATGGTCTATATAAACATGGGTGTATCTCAAATACTAATTATGTATATCACTAATCTAATTATCATGGCATTTATCATAATAATCATGAAACATCAAACATGCTAAAATCAATAATGAAAGCATGTAAACATAAAATGGGAGTTAGAAATCGTTACCAAAACCATGAGGGTACATCTCTATGTCTCTAAACCAAGGTGGTCCTCCCACCAACTCCCCTTGACAGTGATGCATCCAAATAGTCACCTTTAAGCTTGGAACGCATCCATCTCAAGGCACCATCACTCTCATGTCATGTGAGAGCCCACACCTACATCAAATAAAATAGGGATGGTCTTTGGTACCCATACTCTTTTTGGTCCATGGGGGTTAGCACCTTTCCTAACCCAAACAAATTTATTTGCTAAATTTACATCATGTACTTTATCATAACAAAACTTAGTAAGGTGGCCCTTACGTTCACAATGTGTACAAGTGTACACATGAGCATACAAAGTGTTATGAGTGTGAACGTGGGAAGCATGTGTATGCCGTGATTTGTGTGTATGCATTTTGGAACTTGTTTCTTTTGAAATATGGATTCCAAACGTGTGTGTTTTCATGACACATTGGCTCAAAGTGGAGCCCAAACAATCAGCACTCTTCTTAAGCATACAAATATCATTTTCAATTGGAACACTAGAATGTGAAACTATACTAGCATGGCAAACATGTGTGTCAATATCATTTTTAAAGATTTATTTTTGTTAGAAATAAAATCCAAATCTTTTGAAATAGAAATAATTTTGGTTTTCAAAGATTCATTTTCTTTTACAACAAAATCAAGTTTTGAGGATAAGATCTCATTTTTCTTCAAAACCTTATTGCAATCATTTTTATTTTTCAAAATCTTATTTTTATTTAGAGTAAGTTCAAGTTGAGATTTCAAGGAGTCATATTCATTTGAAATCTCAACCTTCTCTTGCAAAACCAACTCAAGTTTTGAAAACAAATCTTTATTTTCTTTGTAAGTCAGCCAGAACTTTTCTTTTTCAAAACTTTATATTTTTCAAGCAATTTTTCACATACAATAGAAAGTTCTTCATTTAATGCATCGGCATCAATAATATCTGTTGGCCCAGAGGCCTTCCACTCTAGTTTTGATGATGATTAACTCATGTAGTTATGTTTACTAATAATCTTGTGATTTTAGTTTCAGATCATTAAGTAAGATATTAGTTGGTGATTGCTTCAACAAGATAAGTTTTGAAGCCTTCCACATGGTGATTCCAGAGCCCGAGCATCAAGATCATACCTTGCACTCATTGGAGTCTCGCTCGTGAATCACGGTTTGGATTGAGTCGACTTGAAGATGAAGATCGTCATGAAGACTTAGGTATCCTAGTGTTTAGTGTGTTTAGATCTATTTGTAAAGCTTAGTATAGTTGATATGCTCAAGTGCACAACACACACGTTTTATGTTTGGATATTGGTTTTTCGTTTTTGGCTTAACCAATATTTGTTTTCATGAATAGTTGATAAAAACAAGTTTACTTTGTTTTTATGTATATTAGATGTGTTCAATATACATACATGCTTTATATCTTAGACAAACTTATTTTGATATGTCTATTCATGAGTTTTAGGAAAAATCAGATTTCCTTTTGAAAAATTCAAGTTTGGTAAAATACAGTTTTTGGTTTTTGATAAAAATGATAAGAACACAAAATGTTTCAAATTGCTTGATATTTGAGTTAAAATTTTTATCACATGTTTATATATCAATGCAAATGATAAAACTATTTTTTGTGTATTTTTAGAAGATTTATGAGATTTATTAGAAATATTTTTAACCCCAGTTTCTGACCCAGAACAGTGGCTGACAGGCCAGGTCGGTCGACCGCACGGTCGACCGAACCAAGGGCCGGTCGACCGGGCGGTCGACCGACGTGCACAGCCTTGTGCACGTCTGGCAGACACATGGGCCGGTCGACCCGTCGGTCGACCGGACCAGAGAGCAGTGCTCTCTGTTTTTGGCGGTCGACCGGGGCGATCTACCGGGATGCCCCAACGGTCATAATTTATGACCGTTGGCGGTCGATCGACCGCCAGCCTGTCAGGCTGACAGATCAGCCTAACGGCTAGTTTCTTGAGGAGCCTATATATACCCCATTTCTTGGGGGTTTTGGACAAGATTTTTTAAGCTAAAATTTTTTGAGTTTCTCCATTGTTTTAAACAAGTTTTCAAAAGTGTTTTGTGCTAAAAGATCAATCTTATTTGTTTAAGTGTTTTGTTCATTTCAAAGAAATTAGGGTTTTGGGAATTAGTTTTTGATCTAAAATTTCTATATCTATTTTGGTGTTTTCCCAAGAGAATTTCTTTGATCAAAACACTAGTTTTCCACACTTGAGCTTATCTTCTATCCTATTCTATTAGGATCCTTTGTTTGTGGAAAAAGGAAATTGTTTGAGGTTATTGTAACCTCCAAGTTGTAAACACCCTTACTTTTGTTGTATCTCTCTTTGGTAGAGGTTGATCGGGTGATTGGTTTGCTCCCTCTTTGGTAGAGGTTGAGATTGTGGTTTGCTCCCTCTAGTGAGAGGTGGAGTTTGGTTTGTAACCCTCTTCGGTAGAGGTTTTGTGGTTGTTGGCTACGGGCCTACCCCTCGGTTGTGAGGTGGTGTTTGAGAGAGGAGTTCGGTACTCCTTGTTGTACAAATCCTCCTCGGTAGAGGTTCCCTCGGTGGGAGTCCTCGGTGCACAAGATAGTGGATTAGAAATCCTTCTCGGGTGAAGGCGGGGACGTAGAGTTAGGGGCTCGAACCTCGGAACATATCTTTGTCTTTGCGTTTGATCCATTGACTCTCAACTCTCTCTCTCTTTATTTGTGTTTGTGCATAGCATCATTCATTCATATCTTATTTGCTTGTGTGTGCCTTGTATTATTCATATTGCCTATTCATATTATATGCTTGGTTGTGTTTGTGTGCCTCACTTGTATTTAACCACAAGAGCTTCATATATCACCTCAACCCTTATTTAGGGGAATCTAGAGGAGTTAGTCCAGAGCCCTTCACGGGGAATTCGGCTACACTTGTTGGTTGTATTAAGTGTGTTGCAAATAGTTTTTAGCTTTCGCATTTAGTTTTTAGATTAGTCATATCACCTATTCACCCCCCTCTAGGTGATTTCAATTGGTATCAGAGCCTACGCTCCTGATACTTAGGTTTAACAACCTAGGAGTGAGATCCTTGTTTGCTAATCTACCATTTGCATTTGCACATTTGTTTGCTTGCACACAATTAGTTTGCACACCCATGGATTGCTTTTCACCTCCATGTTCAATGTCTCCAACATTGACACATGAAAATATAGGATGTCCATCTATTTACAAACCCTAGGCTTGCATGTTTATCTTGCCGCTACCAAAATGCTATCTTGGTAATAGCAATCATATAGGGGCCAATGCACAAGCCCTTGAGGCCATTAGAAGCACATTAAATAAAGAATATCTTATGCATGTTTCTAATCTTGATTCCGCCTTTGCAGTGTGGAACAAGTTGACAACCACATCCACCTCCAAGTTTCAAATGCCAAATCAACCGGAGGAAACTAGTGAGAATCTGATTCTCAATGCTATATGGTCTAAGGGATGACTCCCTTAAGGTACATTCGGAATCTCAACTAGATAGTTTTGATGCTAGTTCTTCATATGATGAATATGTTGATGCCATGTTTTAAATGAAGAACTTTCTATTGTTTGTGAAAAATTAATTGAAAAATATAATGTTTTGAAAAAGAAAAGTCTAGGCCTTAACAATGGAAATAAAAATTTGATTTCTAAACTTGACATTGTTTTGCAAGAGAAAGAGGAAATTTCTAATGAAAGGGATTATTGAAATCTCAACTTGAACTTGCACTAAAAGAAAATGAATTTTTGAAGAATAAAAATGATTGTAATGTTTTGAAGAAAAATAAAGTTCTAACTTCAAAAATTGCTTTTGTTTTAAAAGAAAATGATTCTTTAAAAAGAGGAAATTGTTTCTATTTCAAAAGATTTAGAAAATTGTTTAAAGAAAAATGAAGTTTTGCAAAATAAGATTGATTCACATGTTTGCCATGCTAGTGTAGCTTCACTTAGCATACCTATTGCATGCACCTCTTCTAGGATCAATGATGATTTTTGTTTGTTAAAGAAGAGAGTTGATTGTTTGGGCTCCACTTTGAGCCAATGTGCCAGAGCCATACACGTTTGGAAACTTTGTTTCGAAAGAAACAAGTTCCATATATTATGCATGCACACACCTCCACGCTCACACACATGCTCCTCACGGACACACCCCATCACATGTATGCTCATGTCTTACTTGTACACATTATAGACGTAAGGGCCACCTTGCTAAATTTTGCTTTGATAGATTACATGATGTAAATTTAGCAAATAAATTTGTTTGGGTTAGGAAAGATGCTAACCCCCATGGACCCAAAAGTTGTGGGTACCAAAGACCACCCCTCTTATTTATGATGTAGGTGTGAGCTTTCACATGACGTGAGAGTAGCGGTACCTTGGAATGGATGCGTTCCGAGCTTTAAAGGAAACAATTTGGATACATCACTTTCAAGGGATGTTTGGTGGAGGACCACTTTGTTTTGGAGTCATGGAGAGTTGCCTCATAGGTTTTGGTAACGATCTCTTACTCCCTTATTTATTTTTGCATGCCTTTCATGTTCATTATTTATAGCATGCTTTGATGTTTATATGATCATTATGAAAATGTCATGATTATTAGACTCTTAACATGCATGTATAGCTTTGAGACACCCATGTTTAATGTGGACCATTATTTTTGTGCTCTCACCATTTGTTTAGATATCATATTTATCATAGTTTAATAACATGTGGATATACATAATAATCATGTTTATGTTTATTATGATTGATTTTTGTCTTGTTTTTATGCTTCATGCGTTGATTACTTGTTTAGATGTTAGTTTTCATTAAAACTTGGTATATACTTGTACATATAGTGGGCCACAAATAAATCTATATATGTTTGAGCTTGAATGCTTATTTGAACTCATTAGATGTGCTAGTATAGTCTAGTTTTTGATGATCCATTCATTTTAAACTTGTGTATTCCCATGTTTTGAATTTGTTTTATGATTTCTTGTTTAACTTCATATATATGTCCATTTTATCCAAATTATTGTTATACATATACATCCTTTGAGCCACGTGCCTTCATGCATATATCTTTGTGGACTCGTTATGTTTGGATATGTATGTATACTTTAGTTTGTATGAGACATACATATGCCTTGAAGATTAAATAAGTTTTGATATTTTCATGTTTTAAGGAATATTGAGCTTAATTGCCAATTTTCATGATTATATGTTTCACATTACACTTGTGCACTCACTTCATTTAAATGTTTCTCATGATTGTGTTTTCATGAGTATGATATGTGCCTTATTGTTTTTTGAGTGTGTTTAGTGCCATGTGATTTTACATGTGTTTCATGAAAAATTTTTGTTTTTATTATAATTTTCCTTACTTGAAGGATTTGTACTAGTTTACAAATTTTTCATATAACTAGTTACGGTATTCTTCGTTATGGTAAGAAGTTTTCAAGCATACTATATTTTTCAAACCTTTTTTTGTTGAAAACCCCTACCTTCCAAGGGTGGTTGGATGGGAGATCATGCTCATGTAGCTTATTTTATAGTGAAAATCATTTTAAACTTGAACATGATTGGAGGATAGAATATGAGATATACATTTGATATTATTATTGTTTCAATTGGTATCATGGGATTCTTTCAATTGGTATCAATATTGACATTCTTGTATACTCATATATATTTTTTATATATGTATGCCTTACATTTCGAAGAGTATCAATTTCGATTGGTATCTATTTTTCATACATATATATATTTTGTTTATGCTAAGCTTGAGTTTTAATGATCATCATGTTTCATTTATTAGTTTTCAATTGGTATTCTAATACAAGCTTAGACATTGTTTTATTTTGGTATTCATAAAGGGGAGAAAACTCGTATTTTATCTTTCAATTTAGTATTTGGTTTACCATTGGTTTGTATTCCACTCCCTTACTTTATGATAGAAAATAATAATTTCAATTTGATATCATATATTCTTAATGACAAATTCTTACAATTGGTATCATTTTGCATCAAGATGTTTATTGAATGTTTTCAATTGGTATCAAGATGCACTACTTTGACACATTCTTAATTGGTATCAAATTTATTTTATTGAGAAAATTCAAAATTGTGTTTTTTAATAAGAAAATGTTAAAAATGTTTTATGATATGATTGCATATATGCAAGGAGAGCTTAACACTCTTCTACATATAGATTCAATGTTGAGTGTATCTTATATTGAGGAGCTTGACAACTCTTCTTTATGCGATACACGTGTGTAGGGGAGCTTCACATCTCTTCTTATGCATTGCATATTTTGTGTTATGTGAATTAGGGCTTGTCATTCCTTCTTCATGTAATGCATATATGTAGGGAAGTTAACTTAGTGTCTTCCTCTTCATGAATGTATATCGCATATATTCATTATTGATTATGTATTGTTGTTTGTTTTGTTATCCCTTTATTGATTCTTTGTTTCGAACAAAAAGGGTGAGAAGAATGTTTTGTTTTACTTGGGACCCCTTTGTTGATGATTGACAAAAAGGGAAAGAGGTTTTGGTTTATATGCATGTTTTATATGCATGTTTTGTTTTATTTATTAGTTTGTTGTTTAATTGTTTAATTGGTATCAAGAGCATTACTTAAAGAACAATGTTTTATTGGTATCAAGAGCACGTTTTATAACATGTTTTTATTGGTATCAAGAGCACGTTTTATGCATGATGCATTTCATATATGTTTGGTATCAAGAGCATGTTTTTTGTATTTGGTACCTTGTTTTATGATGCTGACATGCATACATGTTTATGAGCTTTCATTGCACATATATTTTGTTTATTGCTATGCATGAGTTAAGGGGGAGCTTCTTTGAAGCTAACTTTAATTAACATGCATATATAACTCCATGAGTTTTGTCATCATCAAAAAGGGGGAGATTGTTGGCCCAGAGGCCTTTCACTCTAGTTTTGATGATGATTAACTCATGTAGTTATGTTTACTATAATCTTGTGATTTTAGTTTCAGATCATTAAGCAAGATATTAGTTGGTGATTGCTTCAACAAGAAAGTTTTGAAGCCTTCACATGGTGATTCCAGAGCCCGAGCATCAAGATCATAACTTGCA
>JAVJIF010017341.1:0-69496 GCA_038442645.1 Agave tequilana
GTGATAGGTTTCAGCTCCTTTCAAAGTGAAAAATTATTGTTTGGTTATCTTTGAAACATAGACTGAATATAGTGAATTTGCTATCTCAGAAAGGAGTTAAGATATAAGTCTTTATTCTATCCTATGAGGTAATCAAGGTGAGTCATTGCACATATATTTTTGAATGCAGTTTTTTTGGACCAAATCTGCAGCTTTGTTTGGGACTTTCGGGATATAGAGAGAGGGCAAGTTATGTTTTGGGTTTCTAGATTTCTTGGAGGAAGTAGCTGTTGGTATTCTGCTTAATAGGAATCAATCTGACAACTAATCAAGATCACTGAGATATCAACAATCTAATTGGCCAGGTCGGCAAATATCAGGTGGGAGGTTTTCCGTTCAATAGAACGTTCCTTAATTTAAGAACCACCTTTCAATTTCCTTCCTTGGTTAAAGCACCAATTAGATTGAATCTAAGTCAGTCTCGATATACTGTAAAGTATATCCCCTGTATAAAGGACTTAATCCACTTATACAGTATTTGGAGTGAGGTACGCTTAGAGGAAATCTCCTTAAGACAATTACGTCCCCCGCACCTGTGCTAACGGGATAATGGACGCTGGTCCCCAAGATACAACACTCCTTCACGGTATTTGGATAGCACTACCAAATCACCGTACGGTCGAACCGTAGTCAATCAGTACCTTCACAGGATCGTTGAAGCAGCGGTACAAGGACAAATTTCGGATGAATATTTGTCTTTACTTTGGAGTAGCACCCACTGTTGAGGACGAAGGAAGGTAGAAGAATATTCTTCTTCAGAAGTACCAGATTCTGACAACAATTCTATAAAAAAATCTGTTGAATTTTCTGATTCCTCTTTCATAACGAATTTTTCAGAATCTTCTTTGGAAGTCGCTTCGGAAACTGAGTTACGGATTTCCCACTTCTCGCTGGAAGTCGCTTGGCTTCAGAACTCCACTGCCAGAATGCAGACTTAGAACTCTGAGAGAGAGAGAGATAGACTGTTGTTGGAGTTGGTGTGTATGAGAAAGGCAAATCGTAGCGCTATTTATAGCGCTCCGGGAGGGGCTTTCTCGTCCGCCAGAATTCAACAGTTGCGACGGTTCGGACAGAACCGTCGCAACCGTTCGGTCCAACCGCCAACCGCCCAACTGCAGACATCCATTGATGGGCGGTTCAGATCCGTGGGCGAAGCGGGCGGTTTGGGTAGCGGAGCGGATCGGGTCTGGTTCGGGTAGCAGAGCAACCCATACCCGCGAGACCGGATTCAAAAAGAACCAGGCCGGGTCCCGAACCCGGACCCGAGCCCGGCACTGGCACCGCCAGCGGCGCCTCCGCCAGCACCCACACACGTGCGGGCGGGCATAGATCCCTCCCAATCGCGCGCGAAAACTCCAAGTACCAAAGGGCACGCCCTTTATTCTCAATTTTCTCTATTTATACACCACAAACTTCCATCTCATGGCCAATGTGGGACTAAATGCTTTTAGCTACCTTTAGTCCCATTTTGGCTTTGAATTAGGCAATCTTTAGACTTGAATATCTCATTCATTCGAAATCGGAATTGAACATGTGAATATACCACGTTCATCCCCAAAGGAAGGAGAACACACTCCAACCATCATCCAATTGATTCGATCAACAGATCTCGCCATAATTCAACTTGAAGATTCATACTTATATTCTTCAATTCCAACAATCCCCCACAATGAATGGAGATTCAAGGAAATGACACACAAAGAGACTGACTCTATTGTGAACGGTACTTGAGAAAAGAAACTGCATAAGGATAGGTGAACTAGGTCTTGAACCTTCCATAGCGAAATTTTTATCGGACTTACTGGCTAATCAGTGAACTAGATCTTGAACTGCTAGCCGTTAGTGTAAGCCAAGTCAACAAGCTTCACACAGTGACTTTCCAAATCAACTTTGGTTCTCGGTTGTGTCTGTTTTGGCCCTGGACATTCTTGGTTTCAGAGAGTATCTTTAGGGAATAACAGCCTCCATAGAAATTTCCAAAGAGCCGACCCAACTCTATACTCACATAGGTGATGGACCTATTAAGAGTAGTCTACTCTACTCCACTTGTTTAGTAACAAGATATAGGCATCATTAAAAGCGTTAAGCTTATCCTTAATCCACTTGTAGAAAAGCACTTATGTGCACCTTAGGAATGGATTGGAGTCAAACTCCCAAGTGCTTACTTGCTGAGTCAATCATAACTAGTTTTTCCTCTTGAACTTAGTCCGTGGGATCTCCAGTCGCTAAGTGAGGTTTCCATTAAGCTGACTCAGTAAGGTTAGGCTTTTAGACCCATTCCCCTCGATGCGCAGTTTATACGCTCTCCACTTAAATCTTTAGTAAGCGGATCCGCTAAATTATCCTTTGACGATACAAAGTCAATAGAGATAATTCCATTTGAGAGCAACTGCTTCACGGTATTATGTCTACGACGAATATGTCTAGACTTATCGTTGTATATAACATTTTGTGCCCTAGATATAGCTGCTTGATTATCGCAGTGTATACATATAGCGGGCACTGGCTTTTGCCATAATGGTAATCTTCTAAGAAGTGTCGAAGCCATTCTGCTTCTTCTTCAGCCTTATCTAAGGCTATGAAATCCAATTTCATAGTGGAACGGGCAATACATGTTTACTTAGAAGACTTCCATGATACCGCTGCTCCTCCTATAGTAAATACGTATCGTTAGTTGATTTTGATTCCTCAGAAGCTGCAATCCAATTAGCATCACTGTATCCTTCAAGTACAGGTAGATACTGTCCATACCTCAAGGCATATTCCTTGGTATGTGACACGTAACCCAATACTCATAGTAGAGCGGTCCAATGTAGATCACTAGGATTACTAGTGTATCTGCTTAACTTGCTTACAGCGTAAGCAATATCGGGTCTAGTGCAATTCATCAAATACATTAGATTCTGATAATCTGAGAATACTCCAACTGGCGTATTCTAGTTCCTGTATTCTTATGAAGGTGGACGTGTGGGAGAAAAGGATTTGTATCTCTTTTATCCCATGATCCTTGAATCTTTCTATCATCTTATCCACGTAGTGAGATGAGATAGACTGATTCCATCTGGTGTTCTGGTGATTTTAATTCCTAAAATTACATCAGCAACCCCCAGATCCTTCATGTCAAAACTGTTGGATAACATTCTTTTAGTGGACTTAATAATCTCAATATTAGTCCCAAGTATCAACATGTCGTCTACATAAAGACAAACAATGATACATGCATTTCCAACTGTTTTAGTGTACACACACTTATCGCATTCATTGATAGTGAATCCATCTTTGATCATGACACTATCAAATTTCTCATGCCATTGTTTTGGAGCTGCTTTAAACCGTATAAGGATTTCACCAATTTACACACCTTGTGTTCTTGGCCCTTGACTTTAAATCCTTCAGGTTGCTCCATATATATCTCTTCATTTAATTCACCATTTAAGAATGCAGTCTTGAGATCCATTTGATGGATATCTAAGTTATGCAATACTGCAATTGCAATCAACATCCGAATGGACGTTATTCTTATTACTGGTGAATAAGTATGAAGTAGTCAAGTCCTTCTTTTGTCGATAACCCTTGGCTACTAATCTAGCCTTGTACTTATCGATAGATCCATCGGGTTTAATTTTCGTTTGAAAATTCACTTACACCCAATTGGTTTACTACCAGGAGGCAAGTTTACCAATCCCAAGTATGATTACTTAGTATGGATTCTATTTTGCTATTTATAACTTCTTTCCACATTTGTGCTTCTGGGGTTGACATAGCCTCTTTAAATGTTTGAGGCTCGCTCTCAATAGCGTATGCTATGAAATCTGGACCAAAAGATTTTGAGATTCTAGATCTCTGACTTCTTCTTGGTTCAGTTTCCGCATTAACAGTCGGTTCCTCGGAACTTTCATCCCTGAACGCCATCTCGTGTGTTCTTTTACCAGAAGTCTTATCTGCTTCCCGTTTGTACGGAAAGATGTCTTCAAAGAACACAACATCTCTAGATTCGAGAATCATATTTACATGAATATCTGGTATCTCTGATTTATGAACCAGAAATCTGTAAGCACTACTATCAAGGCATAGCCTATGAATATGCAGTCCATAGTTTTACTCCCAACTTAGTCTTTTTAGGTAATGGTGCTAGCACCTTTGCTAGGCACCCCCACATTTTGAGGTAATGGTAGGAAGGTGTCCTTTCATGCCATAACTCGAATGGTATAAGACCAAGTTTCTTGTGGGGTACTCTATTTAGAATATAATTTGCAGTTAATAGAGATTCCCCCCACAAGTTCTGCGGAGCTCCAGAACTTACGAGCATAGAATTAACCATCTCCTTCAAAGTTCTGTTCTTTCGTTCAGCAATTCCATTCTGCTGAGGAGTGTATGGTGCTGTATTTGATGGATTATACCAAAATTAGCACATAGCTCACTAAAATCATTTGATTCATATTCTCCGCCTCTATCGGATTTTAGAATCTTGATTTTCTTGTTGAGTTGATTCTCAACTTCGGCTTTATATGTTATAAACATATTTATTGCCTCATCCTTACTCTTTAAAAGATACACATAACAGTATCTTGTACAGTCATCAATAAAAGTAATGAAATACTTTTTACCACCTCTAGTTGGCATAAACTTCAAGTCACACAGATCGCTATGAATTAACCCTAAAGGTTCTGTATTTCGATCAATTGAGTGAAATGAATTTTTCTCCAGCTTGGCCTCAACACAAATCTCACACTTACGAATTTCTTCAAGTTGAGTTTAGGAATATATCCCAGAGTAGACAAGTTCTTTAAAGACTTGTAATTTACATGCCCTAATCTAGCATGCCACAAAAATGGAGACTCAAGCAAATAAACAGAAGATTTTCCTTTATTTATAAGCTTTGGGTACAAATACACAGAATTTTTATCTACCACTGCAACATTGGCTTTAAAAAGTCCATCAACAAGATAACCTTTTCCCACATACATCCCTCCCTTAGTAAGTACAAATTTATCGGATTCAAACACCATTCTAAATCCTTTCTTACTAAGTATTGATCCGGAGATCAAATTCTTGCGGATGTCTGGAACGTGAAGCACATCGTTAAGAGTAAGCTCTTTCCCCGATGTCCACTTCAGGATGACCTTGCCCTTTCCTTCAACCTTTGAGACGGCTGAATTTCCCATGAATAGTTGCTCATCTTGCTATAGTCTTTGATATTCAGAGAATAATAATTTCTCAGAGCAGATGTGTCGAGTAGCCCCAGTGTCTACCCACCAATCCTTATTGTTAGTGTCAGATTCACTTCTGACACCACAGCTGAAAGGCTTGGAGACTCATGGTCGGTCAAGTTTGCCTGTGGGTGGCTCTTCTTGTTCTTTTTGAGACGGCTGCGACATTCATTAGCTTTATGCCCTTCTTTGCTGCAGATGTAGCAGGTTCCTTTGAATCGCATGCTTTTGTCGTCTTGGGCCTTGCCTTTGTACCCCTAGGAAGTCTTCTTCCGCTTTAAGCCTTTGGAAGTAGACGCTTTCCCCTTTGAGTCTTCGATCACATTTGCTTTTGCTTCATAGGAGTTCTTGCTGCTCCTTTTCTTGGACTTGCGGTTGTCCTCCTCGATACGAAGCCTCACAATGAGATCTTCCAACTTTAACTCCTTTCGCTTGTGCTTCAGGTAGTTCTTGAAATCTCTCCACGCAGGTGGGAGTTTCTCCACGATAGTTGCAACCTGAAAAGTTTCAAGAAGAATCATACCTTCGGCTTCTATCTCGTGCAAGATAAGTTGAAACTCTTGCACCTGACTGATTACAGTCTTGGTATCCACCATTTTGTACTCCAGAAATCGTCCTACGACGAACTTCTTGGTACCAGCATCTTCAGTCTTGTATTTCTGTCAAGACTGACCCATAACTTCTTTGCCGTTGTGATAGGACTGTAGACATTGTAAAGAGAGTCATCCAGTCCATTTAAAATATAATTTCGGCAAAGGAAGTCACATTGAGTCCATGCATCAGTTGCAGGCTCTAGTGGATCTTCTTGTAGGAATCTGGTCAGATGAAGAGTGGTCAAGTAGAAGAGCATCTTCTGTTGCCACCTCTTGAATTCTGTGCCATCAGATTTTCCTGGCTTCTCCGGCTTCGGGTTAGGAAGTGGAGTTGGCATCAAAGCTTGTAGCTGCACGTTTGGTGCCTTACTAGTGCTATCTTGATTAATCTCAGACATTTTCTGCAAATTCAAGCAGAACAGAAGTAAAAAACTTCAATCATAATTGTCTTAAGATTGTTGATATTCTGCTTAACAGGAATCAATCTGACAACTAATCAAGATCACTGAGATATCAACAATCTAATTGGCCAGGTCGGCAAATATCAGGTGGAAAGTTTTCCATTCAATAGAACGTTCCTTAATTAAGAACCACCTTTTAATTTCCTTCCTTGATTAAAGCACCAATTAGACTAAATCTAAGTCAGTCTCGATATACTGTAAAGTATATCCCCTGTATAAAGGACTAATCCACTTATGCAGTATTTGGAGTGAGGTACGCTTAGAGCGAATCCCCTTAAGACAATTACGTCCCCCGCACCGGTGCTAACGGGATAATGAACGCTGGTCTCCCAAGATACAACACTCCTTCACGGTATTTGGATAGCACTGCCAAATCACCGTACGGTCGAACCGTAGTCAACCAGTACCTTCACAGGATCGTTGAAGCAGCGATACAAGGACAAATTTCGGATGAATATTTGCCTTTACTTTGGAGTAGCACCCACTGTTGAGGACGAAGGAAGGTAGAAGAATATTCTTCTTCAGAAGTACCAGATTCAGACAATAATTCTATAAAAGAATCTGTTGAATTTTCTGATTCCTCTTTCAGAACGAAATTTTCAGAATCTTCTTTGGAAGTCGCTTCGAAAACCGAGTTACGGATTTCCCACTTCTCGCTGGAAATCGCTTGGCTTCAGAACTCCACTGCCAGAATGCAGACTTAGAACTCTGAGAGAGAGAGACTGTTGTTGGAGTTGGTGTGTCTGAGAAAGGCAAATCGGAGCGTTATTTATAGCGCTCGGGAGGGGCTTTCTCGTCCGCCAGAATTCAACAGTTGCGACGGTTCGGACAGAACCGTCGCAACCGTTCGGTCCAACCGCCAACCGCCCAACTGCACAACGGTCCAACCGCAGACATTCATTGGCGGGCGGTTCGGATTCGTTGGCGAGCGGGCGGTTTGGGTAGCGGAGCGGATCAGGTCTGGTTCGGGTAGCGTAGCAACCCATACCCGCGAGACCGGATTCAAAAAGAACCAGGCCGGGTCCCGGACCCGGTCCCGGGCCCGGCACCGGCCGCCGCAACCAGCGGCGGCGCGCACGCACACACACGTGCGGGCGGGCATAGATCCCTCCCAATCGAGCGCGAAAACTCCAAGTACCCAAAAGGCACGCCCTTTGTTCTCAATTTTCTCTATTTATACACCACAAACTTCCAACTCATGGCCAATGTGTCCCATTTTGGTTTTGAATTAGGCAATCTTTAGACTTGAATATCTCATTCATTCGAAGTCGGAATTGAACATGTGAATATACCACGTTCATCCCAAAGGAAGGAGAACACACTCCAACCATCATCCAATGATTCGATCAACGGATCTCGCCATAATTCAACTCGAAGATTCATACTTATATTCTTCAATTCCAACAGTAGCATGTGAAGAAAGAAATCAGTATTGACTGGGATTTTTGTCAGTTATGGTCACTATGTGGTTGATTTGGAGCGAGAGAAACAATGGAAAATTTTCTAGTAAATATAGACATAGCGTGGCTTTGTTGACTGTAAATAATTCTTTTGTAACCTTTTGGCTGGGGACTTTATCCCCTAAACTATGGAGACAATTTGTGGGAAGAGGCCCATATGGCGCTGATTGGAGAAAGGCCATCAATTATAGAGTAGGTGGTTCTTATATTACTGATCCTGATAACAATGTGGAAGCTAAAGAGCTGAGGGAAGTGGTCAATACTAATGTGGATATTGGAGATAGAGGGGTTGTGATGGAGTCACTTCTTGTTACTCCTCTTGGTCCAGAAATATGGAGGGCCTGGAGATTATTCACATAGCCTGAGGATTTCCTATAAACTTTTATATTTTAATATTTTTGGGGTCTTTTGATGTTGCTCATTAGTTTTGAAGCCAGTCTTTTGCTGTGTTAAAAACTGTTGAGCAATAAAATTAGTTTTTTGTTGAATTTTTCAGAAAAGGAACAGAGGACAGTTATATTTGTTTCTTTTAAATTAAGGGCTCATATTATTGTAATATTTTAAACCCTTGGATAGTGATCTTGGGGCTACAAAAGGAGATATGATTTATCTTTCAGACTAAATGAGCATGATCTGTTTTAAGATCTAGTGGAAACAAATTTACAGAAGAATTAGTTTTTCCTAAACTTGCAGCGACAAATTCTATACACTGGTGCAAAGGCAGGCGATTCCACACTTCCCTTCATCTCTTGCAGTAGAGTTAGCATCATTTAATTTTTCGATCCAATTTGAGCAGTGCATCAGAGCTGTATTGAGGAAGATGTCTCAATATTATAAATATGGTGTCCTATAAGAAAAAAGAGAAAACAGAAAGGGAAAAAGATACACTTAAGAACTTGAACTTGTGACCTCCAATAACATATTTTTATAATTTACCATAAGCTAAAGCTCTAATGTATATTTATTTTAGTTAAAAAAAAAAAAATCTAAACAGATGAGATCATATATATATATAAAATTTAAATTATATACTATTTATATATTTTATAAAATCTAATATTAATATGCACCGGAGTCTACCTCTGCCTCCGAGTGGGAGAAATGTTTTTATTTTTTTAATTTTTTTTATCTTTTTACATCTGAATCCAGCAGCATCATCCTCATTTTTTAAGCATCAGGGCGAGTTTCTATCTACGATGCATGAGAACCGTACACGTCGTGCTCGGTGACTCGACGCCATCTAGAGATGCCTTGATAATAATTAAATAGCAAACAAAAATTCCGTACATGCGCACAGATTTTTTTAACACGTGAACATTGTATTCAGTGACGCGATGGCACGGCGAAGCGCATATAGATATGTCTACATAATAATTAAATGCAGACAAAAATTTCCATGCATGCAGATTTTTATGAAAGAGGAAGGCCATGACAGATGCCTAGATAATAATTAAATATAGACAAAAGTTGCATACATGTGACAGATTTACAAGAGAGTGACACAAAAACACGTCTAGATAATTAAAAAAATGACTGTAGTTACCACTTCATTTAGAGTTTAAATATTTCTTTACTCTAATAAAAATAATCTAAAAATAAGAAATCATACTATATAAAAAAAATAAAATTATATATATTATTTCATGTATTTTATAAAATCTAATGTGGACCCGTATGTGGGTCAGCCCCTACCAACAAGCATGAGAAATGTTATTTTATTTTTATTTTTTGTTATGATATAACTAGTTTCCTGAACAATATTGCCTCAATCATGTTTAGAGTGTTCCGTGTATTATATAGTTATATAACAAATAACTAATTATACAGGAATAGATGTGGGTACATGCGGAAAGCTTCGAGTCTGAATCTTTCCGGTCAAGCTCAATCTCACGACATTCAAACACAAGATCCACCCCATTGAAGTTGATCTACACTGTTTAAAATAATTAAATATCAAAAAATTAAGTATTTTGAATAATTTTTCCTATCCATCATCAATTAGGTAAAAATTGAACGGTCAAAAAATAACATTTTACTTAGATGTATAATTTTAGACATATAAATTCTAACTATTTAAACATGATCTAAATATTTCAAAAAAACCCACACACTAATTTTTTTAGGCTTCATGTAGTATACACCATTAAACTGACCAACTCACTATTTCGGCCGTTCATTTTACGCCTACCTAATGGATAGACAAAAAATATTCAGAATATTTGATTTTAATTTTTTGTTACTTTAAACAATGCACATCAACTTCAACAGAGTGGATCTTGTATTTGAAGATCGTGAGATTGAATTTGAGTGGGAAGAATTCGGGCTCGACTCCTTCCACAAGTACTCAACTCTATCTCAATTATATATGTAGTCATCCAGAGCATTTTAAGCATCGAGTCTCTATCCACTTTGCATAAGGAGACAGTGGGGTTCGGTCCGTACACACATATTATAAGAGGATCACTCTCACGTTGACACATGAGATTGATCCTCTTATAATATTATAAGAGGTTCAAAGATTTTAAAACTTTATATTCATGAAACCTGACATCTTCAACACTAAATCGGTCATCTTATAATGTGTGTGCGGTTCACATACGTGAGCCGAATCCTGTAGGCACGGGGGTATTTGTGGTCGTGAACGTCGTCTTATTCAGTGACTCAATGGCATGGGAAGGAGCATCATCCTCATATTTTAAGCATCAGGACGAGTTTCTATACACTATGCATGTGAACCATAAACGTCGTGCTCGGTGACTCGACCGTCATCTAGAGATGTCTTGATAATAATTAAATAGAAACAAAAATTCCGTACATGCGCACAGAGTTTTAACACGTGAACGTCGTATTCAGTGACGCGATGGCACGGCGCAGCGCAGATAGAGATGTCGCCATAATAATTAAATGCAGACAAAAAAATTCCATGCATGCAGATTTTATAAGAACGAAGGGCCATAACAGATGTCTAGATAATAATTAAATATAGACAAAAAATTTCATACATGTGATAGATTTTTACGAGAGAGAGTGACACAAAAACACGTCTACAAAGACAAGTCTAAATATGATGGATTACCCCACGAAAGTCATCACTCAGGGCACGCGTCATCACTCAGGGCTTATTTGAATGGCCGTAAGTGATAACAAGTTGTAAATCGTAAAATAAAAATAAAAAAATAGTATAAAAATTATATTTTGTTTTTGATATTTAGTTGATAATATAAAAATTTAAGTAAAAAAAGTTATTGTGTTTTACGGTATTTGATTAGTAATGTTTTACTTACTAATGAAGATCAGAATTAACGTCAATATTCTAAAAATACTGGACTTGAAAGAAGCCATTGAGTTTTGGGTATGAATTCTCTGTACTTATTATGAGCAGCAGTCATCGTAATAAAGAGTGTGACCACGATAACAATCCTCATAAAAAACACTGCGATATTATTATTAGAAGCAGTCTTCATAATAACGACTGTGACTATGATAATAGTTCCTTATTATCAGTAGCAGTCCTCATAAAAAGAACGTTGCCATAAGGACTCTAACCAGTCAGTTCTTATAAAGTTGCAATCACAGTTGCGGAGCACTTCGAAGTTGACGTTGCAGTTCTAATAAAGTCTCAGTTGTAGAGCACTTTCAATTGTATTCGTGGTCGCGGTTAAAATTAAAACTGGGTATTTTAATATTTTTTACATTTTGCGATTAATAACCTGCTCGACACGTGTCCCTAATCTGGTACCCGTTAAAAAAAAAAAAAAAAAAAAAAAAGAGGCCCAGGCGAAAAAAATTTTTATTAAGATTTTCGCTAATTAAGTTTTAATATAGCATGTTCAGCCGAAATCCCTTTTTGAAGGAACCTGATCAAATCATATACTCACGTTGGGTATTTTTGAAACTAGAGTTTGAAGCCTAAGCTTTCCTGTGAAAAAACTATGGTATTTATTTGCAACAAAAAAAATCAATAAGGTATTTAAGTGTGACATCCTTAAACTTTCAGGTGTATATTATGGCGCAATCTGGCCTTTTATTTCTACGCTATACTTGTTGCGCCTACGACAACAACCTAATAAGGATCCCCTGAATCTCTCAAGTAAGAAGAACAATCCCAAACAGCACAAATACAAACACTAAAGAAAGCACACATAAACAAAGCAATCTGACGAGGTTCGGCCTCAATGCCTACGTCCCCGGGGCAATCAAAAGAGAGATTAATTACTTGGAAGATTGATTACAATGCTTGCAGCCTCCCTAATCTCCAGAAAGCTCAAGAACACTTTTTCTTCTCAGATTGAAACCCTAGAAAATAGCCACAGCCTTTAAAAATAAACAGGTTTCCAACTTGCAATCGCAGCCCGCGCCCGCTTGTCGGTCGATCGGGCGGTCGACGGACCCCTTCCACCGGTCGACCGGTCGGTCGACTAGGTGCTCAACAGAGAGTTGGGTACTTTCAGTCGGTCGACCGAGCGGTCGACCGAGCTCTAACCCCGTGCATGTTGTGCACGTCGGTCGACCGGGCCGGTCGATCGCTTAACCTGTTTCCTGCTGCTGCTGCTGCTGTTTTCTGCTGCTGTTTCCCTTCGCCTTTTCGTCGTCGACTTCCTCGGCGATCACTCGACGACCCATGTCAACTTCCTCAGCAATACTTCTCTCTTTCCAATAATTCTCCACCTCGGTGAAGATTCCCAAATCTGAGCCGAACTGTCCATCGACTCGAGAGCGGCTGCACCAATGTGGTTACCTACGTACCCTGCCCAAGGGATCAAGCCGTCCGTAGTTCATCCAAATGAGCTTCAGCAAGCTCAAGCTACCTGAAGGACATGGAGCAAAGCTTTGCAATGTGCAAACTTCACTCCCGACACCACCTTAGTAAGCATGTCAGCTAGATTCTCTGAAGTGTGAATCTTCAACAGTTCGATGTCGCCCTCTTCTAGAATCTCCCGAACGAAAAGGTACCTGACGTCGATATGCTTCATCCTTGCATGATAGACCTGGTTCCTGGCCAAGTAAATGGTGCTCATACTATCACAGTGAATCTTCAGCAGATCTTGTTCCACGCCCAAGTCATCAAGCAACCCTTGAAGCCGGATTGCCTCCTTCATGGCCTCTGTCATAGCCATATACTCAGCCTCTGTGGTCGACAAAGCGATGGTAGACTGCAGTGTGGAGCTCCAACTCACCGGTGCCTGAGAGAATGTGAAGACATATCTCGTTGTCGACCGGTGCTTGTCAAGGTCACCTGCATAGTCTGAATCAACATACCCTATGCACTCTTGCTTTCCCATGGAGTCCTTCTCAAACACTAAACCTACATCAATTGTTCCTTTGATGTACCTCAAGATCCACTTCACAGCTTCCCAATGACCCTGTCCCGGATCATGCATATATCTGCTCACCATGGAGACGGCCTGTGATAGATCTGGTCTCGTACACACCATAGCGTACATCAAGCTACCCACTGCACTGGCATATGGAACGTGAGACATATACTCACGCTCTTGAACACTCTTCGGAGACATCTTTGCAGACAATTTGAAGTGAGGAGCCATAGGCGTACTTACAGACTTTGTATCCTTGCTGATATTGAACCTCTGTAGTACCTTCTCCAAATAGCCCTTCTGAGTCAAACTCACCCTGCCAACTCTCCGGTCTCTAGTGATCTCCATGCCCAACACCTTCCTGGCTTTGCCAAGGTCCTTCATCTCAAACTCTGATGATAGATCCTTCTTCAGAGCATCAATAGCAGATCTCGACCTCGAAGCAATCAACATATCATCTACATAAAGGAGTAGATAGATATATGCACCTGATGGTAGCTTGTTGTAGTACACACATGGGTCATAGTGGCTACGTGTGTACTTCTTCTTTCTGATGAAGCTTCAAATCGCTTGTACTACTGTCTAGGAGACTGCTTCAATCTGTACAGCGACTTCTTCAGCATGCATACTAATTCTTCCTTTCCTACAGTCTTGAAACCTGTAGGCTGAGTCATGTAGATCTCCTCCTCAAGATCGCCGTGAAGAAAGGCGGTCTTCACATCGAGTTGGTCAAAGTCCAACTCATTCTGCGCAACCAAAGCCAAAAGAATACGAATTGACGAATGTTTAACTATAGGAGAGAATACCTCATTATAGTCAATTCCTTCCCTCTTAGCATAGCCCTTAGCCACCAACTGAGCCTTGTAGCGCACCGCATCATCTTAGAGAGATCCTTGCTTCTTAGCATACACCCACTTGCAGCCTATGGGCTTTTTCCCTTTTGGCAACCTGGTGAGTTCTTATGTGTCGTTCTTGTAGAGAGATTGCATCTCTTCATTCATGACCTCTTTCCACATCCTCTCTTCCGAACTGATCTCAGCTTCTCTGAAGGTAGATGGAATAGCCTCCTCAACGACTTGAAGTGCATACGCTACGACCATATCAGTGGTGAGCCAACCTGGTCTCCTAGTGTTCCTCCTTGATCTTTCAACTGCAGTAGGGTCCAGAATAGTACTCATGACCTAATCTTGACCCTGTTCCACATCTTCAGCACCTCCTTCAACTGCCTGATTACTGCCCTGTGTCGCCTCAGGAATGATCCGAACAGATGCTGATTCCTCTAGAGATGGTGGATCTGCATCAATCTCCACCTGCTGCGATAGCTCCTTAGTCTTGCCAGTCTCTACCTGCTGAGAGACTGTAGGCTTCATCAAAGAAGCCTCATCGAAAGTGACATCCCTGCTGAGTATGAACTTGTTGTCTGTTGGATCCCAAATCTTGAATCCTTTGATTCCTCGCTTGAAACCAACGGACACACCTTTCTTTGCCCTTGGGTCCAACTTGTCATCTCTGACATGGTAGTAGGCTGGACATCCGAAGACCTGTAACAAATCATAGTCACCAGCAGCTTTTCCTGACCAAGCTTCAAGAGGAATCTTCTCCCCTATCGCAGACGACGGCAACCTATTCACGAGGTGGCATGCATACGCCAAAGCTTCAGCCCAAAACTTCTTTGACAGTCCTGCATTGGATAACATACACCGAACCTTCTCTAGCAAAGTTCGGTTCATCCTCTCAGCCACCCTATTTTGTTGCGGAGTCTCTCATACCGTGAAGTGTCTCTCTATGCCCTCATCAAGGCATAGCTGTAGGAAAGGATCCGATTTGTACTCTCCTCCATTGTCAGAACGGAGGACCATGATCTTCCTTCCAGTGCTTCTCTCCAGATTCGCCTTCCACTTCACGAACAGTTCTAGGACTTCTCCTTTGTGTCGGATGGTGTACACCTAACAGCGCTTAGAAAAATCGTCAATGAACGACACAAAATAATGGTTACCTCCAATCGATGCAGTCTTGGTAGGTCCCCAGACATCCGTATGAACATAGTCAAGAATACCCTCCGTGCAGTGTGAAGCTATGCCAAACTTCACCTTGGTCTTCTTGCCGATGATGCAATGCTCACAGAAATCCATCTTGCAGGTTTTGGCACCCTTCAGCAACCCTTGGCTCGCAAGAGCTTGCATTGACTTCTCTCCTGCATGTCCCAGCCTCATGTGTCACAGTCGGGTTGAATCTTCCTTTGGACTGATAGAAGCCGCCACTTGCCCTGTCACCGTACTACCCTTCAAGTAGTATAGGTTGTTCCGGCGATCGGCCTTCAACACCACCATCGAACCTTTGTCATTCTAAGGACTCCTTCCTTAATAGACACCCCAAGGCCCAATGACTCCAAAGCTCCTACGGAAATCAGGTTCCTTTTCAACTGAGGTACATACCTCACTTCTTTCAGCTCCCTCACCATCCCATCAAACATTCTGATTGGAATAGTACCAACACCCTCCATGATGCACAGATGATCATCGCCCATGACGACCGAACACCCCTCCAGCTTCTCAAAACTGGTAAACCAGTCCCGATTAGGGTATACATGATATGTTGCACCTGTATCCAAGATCCACTCGTTTTCACCTGAGTAGCCTATGATGGGAGTTGTAACTGAAAAAGAGAACACCGACGAATCTGAGTCTGATCCATCTGCCTGTAATTTACTGCTAGGAGTGTTAACCACCTTTGCGAGATTTGCCTCAGACTTTGATTCTTTCTTCTTTCCCTTGAACTTCAGACAGTCCATCTTCCAGTGCCCAATCTCTCTACAGAAAGCACACTGATTCCTTTTGAGATCCCTAAACCCTGGCCTGGACTTTGATCTTCCTCTAACCTCCTTACCCTTCCTCGATGAACCCCTGCCTCTTACTTCCAGTGCCTCCACTGATGAGCTTGACTGAGAAGGATGTCTCTCCTTCTTCCTCGTCTCATAACTTGTCAGTGCAGACGACACCTCATGGTAGTCCAACGTCTGCCTACCATTGATAAAGGTCAGTGTGAATGTCTCATACTCCTCCTCCGGGAGTGAGTTTAGGAAGATGATCGCCTTGTCCTCCTCTTCTACAATGACATCCGCGTTCACCAAGTCTGTAAGAAGCTTCGTGTATCGGTTGATGTGCTCATTCACTGTGCTCCCTTCTTCATCTGAAATCTATACAGCTTACTCTTAAACTGCAACCTTAACTCAATACTCTTCGTCAGGTATTTCTTCTCAAGGGTTTCCCACAGATGCTTCTCCGACGTCTCATGTTGCGCAAGATATTTTATGTATTGCGACAAACATGAACGAATCAACCCACACGCCGACCTGTTCATCTTTGCCCACTCTTCATCAGTGGTCGTGCTCCTCTTCTTCTCCAGTAGGAAAGTATCCTCGAGGTTCGATGCATTCAGGGCATCTATAACCTCACATCTCCACATCCCGAAATTATTTGTGCCATTGAACTTGACTACATCAATCCTCGGATGATGATTCAAGGTCTTAACCGAAGCAATTTCTTCTGCCATCTAAATTACTTGATCCTCTATCTATGCGAAAAATCAATCAACTGGAAATAGATCACTACTTCAATAAAATTCGATTTTACCTTTTCCCTGAAACCCTAGATTGAGTTTCTCACCGGATCTACTCCACCACAGATTCCACGAGCCCTCCTTGCGTCCTCCTGAGATCGACACATGATCCCACGAATACGAATACCTCTGATCTGAGATCGACACACGATCTCCACCGAATCAGATCCCGAGCCCTCCGAATCTCTAGACAAATCCCAAGCGAAACCTGGGAAGCTCTGATACCACTTGTTGCGCCTACGACAACAACCTAATGAGGATCCCCTGAATCTCCCAAACAAGAAGAACAATCCCAAACAGCACAAACACAAACACTAATAGAAAGCACACGCAAACAAAGCAATCTGACGAGGTTCGGCCTCAATGCCTACGTCCCCGGGGCAATCAAAAGAGAGATTAATTACTTGGAAGATTGATTACAATGCTTGCAGCCTCCCTAATCTCCAGAAAGCTCAAGAACACTTTTTCTTCTCAGATTGAAACCTTAGAAAATAGCCATAACTTTTAAATACAAACAGGTTTCCAACCTGCAATCGCAGCCCGCACCCGCTTGTCGGTCGACCGGGCGGTCGACCGACCCCTTCCACTGTAACACCCCGCTCCCAGAATACGTACTTAGTTACGTATTCAGATTTTTCGATCGTATTTTTTGATTTACTTCCTGTATTTATTTTGTATTTGAATTATTTATATGATCATTTTGTCTTGGATCCGGATTCACGGACTCGGAGTCAGCCCTAGTCTGAACCGAGAACCCGATCCTAATGAATTGCTTGATTTGGTCTTTCTAGTATTTAGATTTGACCGATTTTAGTTCTAAATATCATTTTCTAATATTTTAGATTTTTTGTGATTTTCTGAAATTTTCCTGAATTAAAATGAAAATCTTCAAACCGGTGTCGACCAGTGCCACTGACCGATTCCTGGATTTTTAATTTACAAATGGAGTCAAATTTTGAGAAACTGCTTTCACATATTGGTTTAGAATAATATTTACTATCTTAATTCATTTTTTTTGGAATTTTCAGAATTTATCAGATTTCTGCCAGATTTGGTGTCGACCGATATTGGCGGCCGATTCCAGGATTTTTAATTTAAAAACAAACGGATTTCACCATAATTCTTAGAATAATATTCTTGATTTTTGAGAATTTTTGCGGGTCGTTCCGAGATACTTGATTTTCGGACGATTCCGGTATTTTTCCGAAAGTTTTCCGCATCCGCAACCGAATCCCGGGAATCCGCCACTCTAATTATTTTTCACTTTTTCTTCCAATAAAATATCTTCTTTTTTTCATTTTCTTTTCCTTTTTCTTTTTTTCTTTCCTTCCTTTTCTTTCCACCAAATCTCCAAACTTCTCCATTCTTCCACCAAAAATATCTTCTCCAAAATATCTTCTCCACCACAAATATCTTCTCCAAAATATCCAAAACCACTCAAACTCCTCTCCCATCACCATGGCCGGCCAAAGATCCACTTTCACCTCTCCATTTTACAAATAAACCCCTCTCTTTAACATTTTACATCACCTTCACAATTCCAATTCTTATATAAACTTTTCCTTCTTCATTCTACTTCATTCTTCTCTCCACCAAAACTTAACCACCACCAACTCCTCCTTCATCTCCACCACAACAACAACCACTACAACTTCTCCAACTCACTACCTTCATCTTCCTCCTCCTTCATCTCCATGTAACCACCACAAACTCCAACAAACTCCACCAAAACCTCCACCATCTCCTTTACCTTTTCCAAAAATACCACCACAAACAAAACCCTCCACAAAATCACCACCCCATCACCACATCAAGGGCCGGCCACCTCCTTTGGATTGGTGCCGAGCTCTTCTTCGTCGGCAATATCTCCGATGATTATTTCGGTAATCGTTCGCGATTATTCCGGTAATCATTTCGGTGACAATTGCAAGCAACATCTCCGATGATTATTCTGGTAATCGTTCACGATTATTCTGGTAATCATTCCGTGACAAGTGCAACGACAACACAAGCGTGACCACCACCATCTTCACTTCCACCATCACTTTTTACCATCACAATACCACCTCCATCTCCTTTACTTCAACCGCCAAACATCACCTTTCTCTTCCTCTCTGTTGATTCCTAACGCGGATCTCACCCCCGCGTCTAGGCAATCCCTTAACGCGGCCTTCGCGTTATTGTATCGACGCAACGCGGAATCCATGCCCGCGTCTGTGTCCCTCTCGTGTCAACACAACGCGGAGCTAATACCCGCGTCTGTGTTCTTCTCGTGATTAACGCAACGCAGAACCTACGTCCGCGTCCGCGTTCTCCTCGCGTCCTGACTTGAATGCGGATGTCGAACCCCGCGTTTGTGGCATCCCCGCGACGCGACTCCCGCGTCTGTGATTCCTGCGTCTGCTATTCCCGCAACGCAACTCCTGCGTTTGCGACCCCCGCATCTCACTCTCAAAACCCGCGTCTCCCTGTGCACTCTCTCTCCTTCCATATACTTTTCTCTCCAGGTTTCTCTCTCTATTTATGGCGCGTGCGCGAGTTCCTTAGATTTCGGACTTTTCAGCATTTCCGGTGATTTAGGCGAGTGATTCTCGCCTCCATTTGGGTTTCCCCGCTCTGTCGGGTCGACATGTATTTTATTCCGTGTTTAAATGTATTTTGCATTGGGCTGAGTCCCTGTATTTGTGTATGGTCGAGTGCCAATGACTGGACCTGTATTGCTCTGTGGCGAATGCTTGTATTAGGGTAGTTTAATTCTTGTACCTATGCCATGCCTGTGATGTACTTTGTTGCTTTATACCATGCATGGCCAACCCTTCGTGGTCGATTAGACTCTGGGTTTCTGCCCACTCCTGGGATGGCTAGTAGCCACCGAGAGTGCGCTTCAACCCCGAGCGTACTCGGACCCTTCAGCCTCCGGTCTCTCACTATCTCGGAGGAGAAGTGATTGGGACCGACAGGTCTCTCCGTCCTTCAGCCTCCGGTCACTCACTATCTCGAAAGAGAAGTGATTGGGACCGTCAGGTCTCTCAGCTCCGCCTGGTTATCATGATCAGCGTTCAGCGCTTTACCACTAGATACGTCTAGGCGAGATGCTGCCGGATTTTCTACTCGCACTTAAGCCGAGTTATCCCGGTAATCTTGCCAGACGCTCCAGTGTTAAATACTGTTTGCTGTCTGTGCCTCCAGCTTGCTCAGCTCCGCTTGGTTGTGCTCAGCTACTACTCTATCACATGCCATGTATTTACCTGATATGTTAACACTTGCCATGCCATTACTTTATACCTGTCATTTACATGCTACTATTTAACACCTGTTTGTAGCACCTGACACTTGATATGTTATCACCTGACCACCCGTCATGCTACTACTTGACATAGACTCATGTTATACCACCAGTTCCCGGCGGATCCTGAATGGAACTAAGTGCCACACGGAGCAAAGTGCCATACCACACAAGTGGTGGGGGCCACCTCTTGAATCTGTGGGGCCACCTCTAGAATCCATTCCCCTCAGAGCAAAGTGCAACATGGAACAAAGTGCCACACCACATACGTGGTGGGGGCCACCTCTTGAATCTGTAGGGCCATCTCCTACCTGTACCTGATCTCCCGTTATGATTCCTGTTATGACAAGTTATGATCCTACTCATTCCCGTAATCTGATAATATTGTTAACAAGGCATAAAAAGGACAACTTGCACGGGGAATGGGAGGAAGTGATGGATGCCGGTATGATGCCTTACTTATAGTAGTGGAATACCAGAACTGACGATTCGTGTTAGGGGGATTTAAGGCCCTCAGAAGATGCGTGTTAGGGGGATTTAAGGCCCCCAAATGGCTGTGTCCCGGGCGGTCGGGAACTACTATAAGAGGAGCTATCAGTTCTTCATCAGCTTCCAGTAACGAACCTCGGCTTGCTTATATATGGATGTATGTGTGTTGGGATGTACACCAGGACACATACCTAGATATATGGGTCAGACGAGTAATAATAATAAAAGATGCCAACTATGTATCCTGTTATGCCTGTTATGAACTCCCGTTATGCCTGTTATGATTCCTGTTATGCCTGTTATGTACTCCTCCTGTTATGACCATTGTGCAAAATGCTTTCATCGGATTTTACATTGGATTTCCGTTTTATGATTATTATCATATTAGCTGTTCATACCCTTCTTTATTCCTTGTATTTTATTCCACCAGTCTCCTGTTCTCATCATACCCTGAGTACTTCCTGTCTGACATCTACTTGCTTACTTGCTTCTGCTCACGACACGGTTTTCAATGCATGATTATGATTCGGTTTTATCGATGCACTTGTACTTATCTCAGCACGCCATCTGGCATTTACATCACCACTCGCCTGGGGAGTTTCATCTGACTCCCCTGGATCCTCATGTCCAGGTCTTGGAGCTTGGAGCGTGCGGATTCTCTCAGTTGTTGATCAGAGTGGCGCAGCGGTAGCATGGATCTCCAGAAGACCATCTGAAGCTCTATCCTTCCAGGCCCCCTGTGTGCCTCTCGAGTTTTCCTTTAGTAAACTCGTGAGTGCCTTTTGTACTGTTCATACTTGTACATCCTTTGTATTCTCGCATTTGCGCCATGTTGGTGATGTAATATTATTGTAATATTTGTCACCTCTGGTGATAACTTTGTAATTGTACTCATGTGTTGGAATGAATAATGCACCATTTGCTTCCGTACTCTGATTCTTGCATGTACTGATGCTTAGCGTATATACGTGAGGGTATTTCTGACCTGCGTACATACGTTGCAGTAACGTCTCCGTACCCGTCGGGATCGGGGCGTTACATCCCCGGTCGACCGGTCAGTCGACTGGATGCCCAACAGAGAGTTGGGTACTTTCAGTCGGTCGACCGAGCGGTCGACCGAGCTCCAACCCCGTGCATGTTGTGCACGTCGGTCGACCGGGCCGGTTGACCGAACTTCTAATACTGCGGGCGGTCGACCGGGCCGGTCGACCGCTCAACCTGTTTCCTGCTGCTGCTGTTTTCTGCTGCTGTTTCCCTTCGTCTTTTCGTCGTCGACTTCTTCGGCGATCACTCGACGACCCATGTCAACTTCCTCAGCAATACTTCTCTCTTCCAACAATACTTGACACTCAATTTTTTAACTTGAAATGAGTTAATTAAACATGAAAAATTAATTGATCACAAAAAAGAAAGAACACAAGTGGAATAACATTCTCTTAAACTTAACATGACATGAAGTATTATTATTAATATTTAGGAGTCCCTTACACAGAGAAGCAGAACATAAACATCAACGATACAAACCGCAGGTTATTTTATTACTATTATCACAAGCCCAAGTAGATATATAACCAACACCAGCAGCAGCTTCACGAGATGAGACGATGGTGGTTGGAGACGTAACAAAATATTCAAGCTTCGACTCCCTGCTGGAAATTAAAGGAAATTCAAATGTAAAAGCTAATTAGTAGATAATTAAATACGAGGTTATAATAGCTATTAATTTTTCTATATTATTAGAGATTTGAACTTTAATTATGTCATTTTACCCCCTCCATCTAATACTTGTTGAACTCTCCGTCAAAAGAGGGTCACATAACTCTTTAGTAATATACTGCAATTAACTCTTAAATGTTCATGTGCTAATCAGAAAGGGCTGTAGTTAATCATCTTACCGCGACTGCGACAGAGTTCTGCACTTGTGCTTGAAAATCAATAACATTTGGCAGCTCAACATCATTACCAGTGATTTTGCGCTCCTTTTTGTCAACTTGAACGTTGAGCCCGATACCAAGTCTTTTGCGCAGGTCGTCAGCGGACTTGATTACTTCAATGTCTTATCTCCAGTTTTGGGAATTTGTAGGAAGTGGGAAACATATTGTAGCACAACAAAATCTTAAGAGTACTTCTTCCAATTCCTCTCTAGATCATTCAGCATCAACTGCTCGAGAGATAGAGAGGCATCTGCGAGTTTATCTTGGTTGAGAGATAGTCGGAGAGGATGATGAATCTGCAGGCTTCGGAGACCACCGAGCCACGACTATCAGTGCCGCCGCCCTCTGGTCGGCTTTTTCGGACGTGGCAAGTGCTTTAACAGTTTCATTGAAATTCTGTTTATTAAGGTTTATCTTCGTCACTACCATTTTCGCCGCTCTTTCCAGATCCACGTAGTCGCCTCTGAAGCCCAAGAACTGAGAGCCAGGAATCCAGTGCTTGGTGTCTCCCTTGTTTGGGTTCCCAAACTCGAACCAGGTCGGCTTAGGGGTTGTCGCTTGTTAACCAACCACGTAGAGGTTGCCTACACAAAACCTCACCGTGGTCTGTGCTCCTCAGGTCGAACCATTCAGGTCTGTCTCATTGTCGGGGGGCAGCACCGCCACCTTGTTGGTTGTTCCTATGTCCTTCACTTTCAACTTTTCATGAAGATCGGCGAGGAATTTTTTGTAACCTTTACGGGTTAGCGTTCGTACATCGAGTTCGCCCGTAGATTTCACCTTCAAAAGTTGCTCGCTGCTAGTGTAGTTGTCAGCAGCAATTGCGGCTGCAATATCATCACAGTAATTAATAATGATTAAATTAGCATGAAATCTTATGAAGAGTTAGCATCAAATGTTTTACTTGCCAATGAAGATCAGAATTAACGTCAATACTCCGAAGATACTGGACTTGAAAGAAGCCATTGAGTTTTGGGTATGAATTCTGTAACGCCCCGATCCGGCGGGTACGGAGACGTTACTGCGACGTATATACGCATGTCAGAAATACCTCACGTATATACGCTAAGTATCAGTGCAGGTAAGAATCAGAGTACGGAAGCACGTGGTGCATTATACATTCCAACCATAGAGTACAATTACAAAGCTATCACCAGATGTGACACAATATTATAATAATATTACATCATCAATATGGCGCAATTGTGAGAATACAAGGATTACAAGTATGAACAGTATAAACGGTGGCTCAGAGTCATAACAGGAAAACTCTAGAGCCGAACAAGGGGGCCTGAAAGGATGAGGCTCTGGATGGTCTACTGGAGATCCACGCTACCACTGCACCGCTCTGATCAGCAACTGAGAGGATCCACACGCTTCAAACTCCAAAATCTGGACATGAGGATCCAGAGGAGTCAGAACTCCCCGGCGAGTGGTGATGCGAAAGCCAGATGGCGAGTATGGGTAAGCACATGTATATCGATAATCTGGATCATAAACATGAAAACTGTGTCGTAGGCACAAGCATGCAGGAGCAAGTAGATATACAGCAATTGATATCAAGTAGGAAAGGCTCATGATATGATAAGATAAGAGCAGGAGACTTGTGGAATAGAATACAGATAGAAAGGCAGATTATGAATAGGTATAGTATAATAATCATAAAACCGAAAATTCGAAGTAAAATCCGATACAAGCAAACATGAAAAATCATACTACGGTTACATGGTTAGCATCATTTATTATTATTATTACTCGTCTTACCAGATGTCTAGATATGTGATCTGGCGTCCCAGTACACATATATCCACATCTAAGTAAAGTAAGGTTATTATTGGAAACCAACGGGGGTATCAACGAATAATGTTTACAGTGGGTCCCGTGCATGCCCGAGACCACGATCCAGGACGTTCCGTTACTGGTACTCAGAACCAGTCGCAAGGCGTACAAGAGGGTCTTATAGAATGCCCTTATCAAGATGGTACCAGGAAGGAGGGAGCCAGCACTCCCCTCGGTCGCCTGGAGGCCCACAGGTCAGACCGGAAGTTTTAGTTGCACAACGTGCCTAGTACCACTGTAAACACGAACATATATTGATAGCCGTAAGTTTCCCCCGACCCGATTCAAGTAGTTTCTTTTTATGATTTATTATGTAGTTATCAATTTACGGAAATAGCAGGTGCAAGACATGATCAGGAGTTCAGGAGTACATGAGTACTATAGATTCAGGTCACTGTATATATAATACAGGATAACAAGTACAAGATTCAAGTCACTGCATGTAATATAGGATAACAAGTACAGTATTCCCGTAAATGTGATAATCACAAGTCAAGTATTAATATGTTAGGAGGTAGGTGATAAATCATGTCATAGTAAGAAGTAAGTGTCAAGTAACAAGTCGGGTATCAGGTGATGACACAACAGTTAATAAGTGATACAGACAGGTGTCAGGTATTAGCATGAAGACGATAGGTATCAAGTAAAAGCATGTCAAGTGTTAACACATCAAGCATATACTTGGCAAGCGATAGAGTAATAGCTAAACACAATCAAGCAGAACTGAGCAAGCTAGAGCGCAGCTAATGTATAACACTAAATGCTATCACGCTCGGCGTGGTTATCGCTCGCAGCGTAGCTAGACATACATGTCGCAGTAAGCGTATGAACGCTATACTACTACTCACGGGAAGCCATGCTCACGAGGTAATTACACTCGAATAGAGTAAGCGGTAAAGTGTTGACGCTAGATCCACCTACCAGGCATAGCATAGAGAAGTCCAGAGGACTTTAAACCTCAAAGGTTGTACCCAGAGGTTAGGGTACCTGCAGAGAAAGTGTTAGTTTCAGACACAAATACATAAGACAACCAAGTCGATCCGACGAAGCGGAAAAGCCAAGAGGAAAGCGAGAACACTCGCCTAAATCCTTGAAAAAACACAGTGAAATCCCTGATCTCTGAAATTCAGAAAATCAACGCGTTGACGCGTTAAAGAGAAAGTGATAGAGAAAGGAGAAAATCAAGAGAGAGAAAGAGAATGAGAGAGAGGAGAGAGAAAGAGAACTAGAGAGAAGTACATGGAGAGAGTGTGTACAGGGGGAGAGAGTATGTACAGGGGGATGCGGGTTTGAGAGTGAGACGCGGGGGTCACAGACGCAGGAGTCGCGTCACGTAGATGCCACAAACACGAGGTTTGAGACCCGCGTTCAAGTTATAACACGAGAAGAACGCGGACGCGGACGTGGGTTCCGCGTCGCGTTAACACGAGAACAACACAGACGCGGGCATGGGCTCCACGTCGTGTTGACAAAGAAGGACACAGACGCGACATGGGCTCTGCGTTGCGTCGATGCAAGAACGCGAAGGCCGCGTTATACAATGTCAAGAACGCGAAGATTCACGTTAAGGAATTGCTTGGATGCGGGGGATGAGATCCGCGTCAGCAATTAACATAGAGAAAGAGAGAGACAGGGAGATGAGAAAATGAGAGACGCATGGATGGGGGAGAGAGAGACGCAGGTTTTGAAAAAAAGGGGAAAACGCAAGGATGAGGGAAAAACAGAGAATGAAAGAAAATGGAAAGGAAAAAAGAAAAGAAAGAAAGAAAGAAGGAAGGAAAGAATGAAAGAAGGAAAGAATAGAAAAGGAAAGGGAGGATGGCCGGCCGGGCCTCGCCGGCGGCGGCCAGAGATGGCCGGAAGTGGCTCCAAATCCAAACCATTATTGGGGTGCAAGTGTAGTTCAATTGGAAAATTTGGAGTTTTGGAAATGGTATTTCGGAGAATGAAGCTATACTTCGTTGGAAAGAGTAACAGAGGAGGAAAGGAAGGCGTAGTTGGTGGTGGCTAAGGTGGTGTAGGTGGTGGTGGAAATGGTGGAGAAGATGGGTTACTTTGGTGGGAAAAAGGAAGAAGAAGAAGGTGGTGTGGTGTTGTTGTGATTGTTGTTGTTGTTGGAATGGAGGAGGAAATGAAGGAGAAAAAGGTGGAGGAATTGGTGGAGATGAAGGGGAGAGTGGCCGGCCAAGGAGGGAGTTCACGGTGGCTATGGGGCTACCATTCGTTGGCTGCCAAGCTTGCTGGAAAGAGAAGGAAGGGAAAAAGAATGAATGAAAGAGAAGGAAAAAAGGGGTGGTTATATAAGGGAGAATGATTATTACCATATTGCCATTCTCCTTACATAAAGAGACTTGCGTCTCCATGCAACAAGAACTCGCGTCTAGCAATTGCCCAGACGCGAGGATGAAACTCACGTTTTAGGAAAAACGCGAATGCTGCGTTTAACAGAAAGGACAAAAGTCAGATTTGACTTGAAGGACGTAACATTAAATGTAGTATGGAGAGAATCTCTACATTAAATGTTGAATCCAGATTGGTGAAACTCGCGTCTAATGAGGAGAGAGAGAAAAATGGAAAAGAGAAAAGTAAAATATCTGGATAAAATCCGGTATCTGAGAAAACACCGAAAACTCCAGAAAAGTCCAAAAATGAAGTAGTTTGGAGAGTCTTCCCAAAAATTCTCAAAAATAATAAATATTATATAAAAATTTTTGGTGAAATCGATTTTCAAAAATTTAATATCATTTTCAAAATAAAAATCCTGAAGTCAACCGTCAATACCGGTTTATACCGGGTCGGCCGGATTTTGATAAAATCTGAAAAATCTCAGAAAATGTCAGAAAGGAGAAAATATAATTCTAAGAAGTAATATGAAAGTAGAATGCAGAAATTTGATTCCAATTTTAAACTAAAATTTTTAGAATCAACTAGTGATACTGGCCGACACCAAATCCAAGGGAATTTTGATAAAATTAGAAAATTCTCAGAAAAAGTATTTAGATAGAAAATGTGATTTTAAAAAGTTACAGGAAAGCCGTTTTTTAGAATTTCAATTCCATTTGTAAATTAAAAATCCGAGAATCGAGCAGCGGTATCGGTCGATCCCGGTTTTGAAGATTTACAATTTAATTCAGGAAAATTTCAGAAAATCATGAAAAATCTAGAATATTGGAAAATGATATTTGAAACTAAAATCAGTCAAATCAGAATAGCAGAAAGGCCAAATCGAGTTATACTCTATGATCGGGCTCCCGGTTCATAGTAAGGCTGACTCCGAGTTCACGAATCCAGATCCAAGGCAAAACGATCATATAAATAACTCATAATACAAAACAAATATAGGAAGTAAATTAAAAAATACGATCAGAAAATATGAATACGCAACTAAGTACGTATTCGGGGAGCGGGGTGTTACAAATTATCTATGAGAGCCAACTCCAATGGTTCAATTTATAGGGGAAATTTTAACAGTTAGTAATCAAAAGACTAGTATGTTACAGTCCCAACTCAATGAATGAACATGGGTGCATCACCAATTTTTTTATCCATTACTTTGGGTTCTGCACATTTTCTTATGATCTTTAGCTATACCATTTCTCTGCACGTGTCCAATATTTATAGGAGACTTGTTTGATACTTTAATAACAAATATCAGGTATAAAACAACTATAAAATATAGCCTGAAAACTTAATAGATCACTTTCAATTTTCCATCCAACGCAATACTTGATCTAAGTGAAATAAATTAGTTGTCATATTCAAAACATATTTGTAGCGGTGGTATTTTCAAATTTTGGTGTATCTGTATTACATTCAATACTCTTATTCGGATATGTGCAGCCCTTCTATGTAATATTCCACCTTTGCATGTAAATGTTGTTCATTCTGTATCTTTTATTTTTTGTTATGATATAACTAGTTTCCTGAATAACAGAATAACAGTGCCTCACCCATGTTTACAGTGTCTCGTGGATTATATAGTTATATAACAAACAACAAATTACACAGGGGTTGATTTGGGTACATGCGGAATGTTTCGATTCCGAATCTTTTCCACTCAAACTCAATCCTACGACATTCAAACACAAGATCCACTCCATTGAAGTTGATCTATACTGTTTAAAATAACTAAATATTAGAAATTTAAGTATTTTGAATAATTTTTGCCCATCCATCATCGATTAGGCAAAAATGAACGGTCAAAAATAACATTTTACTTAGATTTATGATTTTAGACAAATAAATTCTCACTCTAACTATTTGAACATGATCTAAATATTTAAAAATAAAAACCCACACATCAATTTTTTTAGGTTCATGTAGTATACACCATTAAACTAGCCAACTCACTATTTCGGCCGTTCATTTTGCGCCTACCTGACGGATAGACAAAAATATTCAGAATATTTGATTTTTAATTTTTAGTTACTTTAAATAATGTACATCAACTTCAATGGAGTAAATCTTGTATTTGAAGATCATGAGATTAAGTTTGAATGGGAAGTTTGGGCCCGAATATTTTAACATTTACTTAAGTCTATCTCAGCTATATATGTAGCCATCCATATCATTTTAAGCATCGAGTCTCTATCCACTTTACATGAGAAGACAACAGGGTTCGGTTCATGTGTGAGCCAAACACACATATTATAAGAGGGTCAATCCCACGTTGACACATGAGATTGATCCTCTTATAACATTATAGGAGGTTCAAAAGCTTTAAAGTTTTGTATTCATGAAACCTGACATCTCATCCATGTGTCAACATTAAATTAACCATCTTATAATATGTGTGTATCATTCACACAAGTGGGCCGAATCATGTAGGCCCGGGGGAATTTGTGACCGTGAATGTCATATTATTGAGTGACTCAATGGCACGGGGAAGGACCCTCCAGAGAGTCTTGATAATAATTAAATGCAGACAAAAAATTCCCTACATGTGACATATTTTTGTCAAAGGCAACAAAAAACATGTGTTCACAATTATTCATCTTAAATGAGGGTCCACTACAAACAAAAGAAAACATGTGCTAGTGGTCCCATCTTACCCTTTGTATCCTCGCCGATTTGGATATTCTACTTGGTTAAATTTTTTTCAAAACTATCAAAAATATTGTTGCCCAAAGGCCTTCCACCCTAGTTTTGATGATGATTAACTCATGTAGTTATGTTTACTAATTATCTTGTGATTTTAGTTACAGATCATTAATCAAGATATTAGTTGGTGATTGCTTCATAAAGAGGAGTTTAGAAGCTTTCACATGGTGATTCCGGTGCCCGAACTTCAAGATTACTCATTTGCACTCGGTGGATCACGATTTTGATCGGGTCTACTTGAGATGGAAGATCGTCAAGAAGACTTAAGTATCCTACTATAGTTTAGTGTGTTTTAGATCCATTTGTAAAGCTTAGAATAGTTGATATGCTCAAGTGCACAACACACACAACTTTTATGTTTGGATATTGGTTTTTTCGGTTTTTAGTTTAACCGATATATGTTTTCATGAATAGTTAATCAAAACAAGTTTGCATGGTTTATATGTATTCTAGTTATACATACATGCTTACATGACTTATACAAACTTATTTTGACCTTCCTAGTCATGTATTGAAAAATCCAAGCTTGATAAAAATACATGTTTTGATTTTTGGTAAAAATGATAAGACACAAAAATAGTTTCATATGCTTGATATTTGAGCTAAACTTTTTATCACATGTTTATATATCAATGCAAAATAATAAAACTATTTTTGGGTATTTTTACAAGACTTAAAAGAATTTTTTAACATATGTTTTCTGTCCCTGAACAGTGTATCTGTCAGGCCAGGTCGGCCGACCGCATGGGTCGACCGAACCATAGGCCGGTCGACCCGTGCGGTCGACCGACGTGCACAGAACCGTGCACGTCTGGCGCACATTGGGACGGTCGGCCGGGCGGCCGACCGGACCAGAGAGCTCTGCTCTCTGTTTATTTGGGTCGACCGGGCGGTCGACCGGGTTTTCCCAACGGTCATATTTCAGACCGTTGGCGGTCGGCCGGGCCGGCCGACCGGTAACCTGTCAGGCTGCCAGATCAGCCTAACGGCTAGTTTTGTTTTGGGGCTATAAATACCCCATTGCTTGGTGTTTTTAACTAAGTTTTTATGAGCTAAAATTTCTCTCTATTCTTGGTGTTTAAAAGAAGTTTTCAAAATAGTTTTTGTGCCAAAAAGCTTCATTCATTTGTTTTAAGTGTTTTGTTTTATTTCAAAGAAATTAGGTTTTGGGAATTGTTTTTGAGCTAAAATTTCTATATCATTTTTGGTGTTTCCCAAGAGAATTTCTTTGATCAAAACACTTTTTTTTCCACACTTGAGCTATATCTTCTAACCTAATCTATTTAGAATCTTTGTTTTGTGGAAAAAGAGAAAAAGGAAAGAGGTTTGTGGTTAAGACATACCACTTATTGTAAACCCTTGATTTCTTGAGTTGCTCCCTCTTTGGTAAAGTTGAGGTTGTTGTTTGGGTTGGTGTTTGCTCCCTCTTTGGTAGAGGTGGAGATTGGTGTTTACTCCCTCTTGGTGAGGTGGAGTTGGTTGTTGGTTTGTATCCCTCAAGTGTGAGGTGGATCGGTTGTTGTATTGGCTACGAGCCTACCCCTCGGTTGTGAGGCGGTGTTTGAGAGAGGAGTTCGGTACTCCTAGTGTTGTAACAAATCCTCTTCGGTAGAGGTTCCCTCGGTGGGAGATAGTGGATTGGAAATCCTTCACGGTGGTGAAGGCGGGGATGTAGAGCTAGGGGCTCGAACCTCGAAACATATCTTGTTGTTAGCGTTTGATCCATTGTCTCTCTAACCCTCTCTCTCTATTTGTGTTGTGCATAGCATCATTCTTATTGTCATTCATATCATTCATAATTGCATGTGCCTTGCATATATTCATATTGCCTATTCATCTTATATGCTTGGTTGTATGTGTGTGCCTCACTTATACTTAACGACAAGAGCTTCACATAGCACCTCAACCCATTCAAGGAAATCAAGAGGAGTTAGTCCAGAGCCCTTCACGGGGAATTCGGCTACACTTGTGTGTTGTATTAAGTGTGTTGCAATATTATTTTAAGCTTCCGCATTTAGAGCATTTAGTTTCTAGATTAGCATTATCACCTATTCACCCCCCCTCTAGGTGATTTACAATTGGCATCAGGGCACTTTCAATTGGTATCAGAGCCAACGCTCCTGATACTTAGGCTTAACATCCTAGGAGTGAGATCCATTTGTTTGCTAATCTATTGTTTGCATTTGCTTGTTTACACACTCATATAGTTTACCATGGACTTCATGACCTCACCTATGTATAATGCTTTCAACATTCTTGTTTGGAAGACTAAGATGTCCATATACCTCCAAACCCTAGGCTTACATGTTTTCCTTGCGGCCACCAAGAAATACTATCTTTGTAATCGCAATCATATAGGGGCCAATGCACAAGCCCTTGAGGCCATTAGAAGCACATTAAATAAAGAATATCTTATGCTTGCTTCTAACTTTGATTCTGCATTTGCAGTGAGGAATATGTTGACAACTGTTTTCCATTGATTTGCAAAAGGGGAAAACTTACAAATAAAAGTTTGAGGAGCTAAATTACAAGTATTCTCAAAAGATTACAAGTAGATCCCCTCAGAGATTCTGGGAAAATGTGCCGATAGGAGTCTGGTCAGCGCGCGACCACTTTGTCCCTTTGACGATGCGAGCGATGAGATTCCCTTCTCGCCTGGTTTCGGGAATCAGAGAATAGAGGATTGGTAGAACCCTCTTGCTGCTTCTCAAAATCGCCTTCGATAAGGAATTCCTTCTCGCCTGGTTCCGGAGATTCCTTGAGAAGAAGGACGATGTTAGGGTATCAACACCCTGGATAGAGAAAGCAATTCTCTAAAAGGTCTCTGAATTCGAGAACGCACGGTGCGTTATGAAGAAGCCTCAGTCGAAGAAGCTAATTGATCGATTCTTGCGATTCAGAAGGCAATTGATGGCTCCTTCCTCTGCAATCCGATCTCTCTTGATTGGTCCTCCCTCTCTCTGTACCCCTGGCGGGTTATTTATAGGGAGAGCAAGGGTATAATCGTCCCCTTGAAGATATGGAAACAGGTTGAACCGAATCTGTTTGAATCTGGAAAGTAGCCTTGCTGCGAGGCTAGAATAGCTTCCGCGGAGCTAGAAAATGGCAAGTCGGTTGATCTTTCCGATTTGTTATGATCCTTTCCATATCGTTGAAGGATTTTCCCTGATCCTCTTACTCGTTTCAAGAGAGTCAAGAGATTGTGGCAATCACCTGCCATATTTGAATCCTGATTGGATTTGATTTGTTTTGAATCCGATCTTATCAGGAGATTTGATTGGTCAAAGGTTGACCATAGCAGGCTGATGGCGGAGCTGCCCGCTTTGAAGCTCATAGCGGAGCTAGAGGCAATTCCTTGCGAAGTCCGAAAAGAGGGTCTTCGGCGAAGCTGTCAGTTAGCTTCCTGGCGATGCTCTGGATGATGTAAGCCTCTCAAGCGAGGCTATCTCCTTGGGCTAATGTAATGCCAAATGCTAGCATTTTAGACCTGCTGAGGTCTGTTTAGAAACAATCCGGGTTCACTGTTCTGCTTGCTGGATCAGTGGAGTCCAAACCGCTTCCTTGTCCCTTAGAGGTGGGTGAAAACTGGTCTTCAGCTTGTCTGTCCCTTGTCTTTTGTAAATGTCAACAAGTTTAGACATCGTTCGGACCAATGAGAATCTTGTCTTTTTTAAGTGTCAACAAGACCCCCTTCAAAGTTTTCGAGAGTCTGCAATAGCCCAGACTTCGAAACACTTTGAACTGCTGTGATGGTGGTGTGGAGTATGAACGTCGCCATGATGGTTGAGTTCAGCTTTGCTTTCAATCCTGCTTTGGGATGTAGATTCGCCGAGGAATCATGTAGACTCGCGTCTGGGTAGCTTCGCGGCTAGGTAAGTTCGCTCTGGAACATCTGTCGCTTTCCCCGAGGCCAACTGCCGTGGGCCAGTTACGAGGAGGATTACTCCTTTCTTCATGCTGATCGAGGGAGATATTCTCCGATTTGCACGTTTCCAAGGGAGGATATTCCCTTTCTTCAAGGCGCCATAAATGCCTTTTATGAGGGAGACGTTCTCTTCCCTTGTACGGTTCCAATGGAAACCGTTCCTGTTATCAAGGCGCAGTAAATGCCTTGAATGCGCTCGTGCTTCCACGCTTGAGGTGATCGCACTCAGGCCATGGGGCCTATAAATAGGACACTTGAGGTCCTCTGAAGAGAAATGCCTTGCCTTTCTTCTCTTCTCTTGGTTGTGAGAGATACTCAGATCTCTGAATTAGTGGGAAAGCCCACTCTGGTTGTCTAACCGGCCAAGGACCAGTAAGTCTTGATCATTCAAAGACTTCACCGCTTTTTAGGGAATTCATCTCCCTTAATTTAGCTTTGGCAGCTCGCTTCAAGGATTAGCTTCCCTTTTTCATCATCTTGCAATTGGCTGCTGCAGAGAAGGATCTCATCATAGCTTTCTGTGAAGCTATCATCTTGATTTGATCAGAGAAAGATCACTGTATGTTAAGTCCGCTGCGCAGGCAGGACTTGGGACTTGGCTTCTTCAATAGTTGAGCCAGTCTTGCCATATTGGCGAGGTTGAGACTGTTCTTCACAAGATCAGTCTGACTTTGCCGTATAGGCGAGGCTAGGACTTGGCGTTTGCTGAACCATCCCATGGTTGCTGTGCAGGTGGAGCTTATCCTCTGCTTAAGTCGGATTGCTTTGCCGCTGAAGAATCTGACTTAATGTTTTTGCAGCTCTTTCTGTGCTTAACTGCTAACTTGCTTCAATTTGCCTTGCAGCGAGCTATGCTTGTCAGTCCGGTGACTTGATGGAAGAAGCCATAAAATTGCCTTATGCTTCCCCGGTTGAAGCTTTACTTTTAAGCAGGAGGAACAATTCGGGGCAGCGGGTGCGCGTCCCAGAGGCTGTTGGCAGCCTCTTATCCGAGATGATTCGATCTGAGGTGAGGCTGGTTGCCGACTTTCAACTTTGGTGGCCTTCGTCGGGGACGATCCATTTCAGGGGAGTGGGCCTCACGCACGCGTCAGATCCGCGTCATCAAAACTAGTTCCCATTATATGGGATCTGACGTGTTGGCGGCGATAAGTTTTATTGCCAGGCTTCAACAAAAATGGCCTGGTAAGATCTGCCATTTTGTGGAGAAAAATGACCGTGTCCTCGCGGCACCATCTGCTCATGTGCGAAGGATTACGGCCTCGTGCAGGAGGAAGGCCTTTCCTGTCCCGTTGATCTGGCTTGGTAGCAGATAAAACCGCTTGTATGCCTCAAAAGATCTTTGTTGGGCAACTGAGTGTGTTGTATGAAACACAACTTCGATGTAATATCAATGTACCCTTGCTTTTGAATCAATGAAAGTTCATTGTCTGATCATCTGATTTGCTTGCTTTTACTGAGAGTCTGGCCATAGCTGGGCTGAACTGTATGCAGAGTTAAGGACATTGTCCTTTCTTCGAATGATCTTCGCGAGACCGGCATGTCCCGCAAACAGCAGCCTCTTTTGGCGGGCTAAGGTAGACCTCCTGGCGAAGTCTTTGAAGGTTTGTGCGAAGCCCGCACTTTGCTCCTGCGCGGAGTTAACCCTTTAGTGGGGTTGAACCGTCGCACTTTGGGAAAAGCGCCTCAGGCGCTTCGGGCACTGTTTCGAATTAATTCGAAACGGCGGCATGTGCCCTTTTTTGAGGCCTTGATTTAGGCGCTGACTGGCCTATAAAAGCCTGATCGGGCTGATCATGGGAGAGATCTCCTTTTTTCAGAGAAATTTCTGTCTTTTCCTCTCCTTCTTCCTCCTTTGCTTCAGAGTACTTCGAGAACTCTTGCAGTTCTTCAATGGCGCCCAAGAGACGAGCGGGTAAGGAAGTAGCGACTTCTGCAGTGGAGGGCCCTCCTCCTCCGGTCATTGAACGACCAATCACTGGTAAGAGACTCCTTTCCCAGATTAGGGATGATGGTCTTCTCTTTTTGGAGTCGGCGCTTGGCCATTAGGACGATCGAATATGATCTGTCCTTATCAGGGAACTCGTTTCCCTTAACTTCCCTATTTTGCTTGCACCAGGGAAGTAAGAACTGAACAGTTCTTCTCTTGGGCTTCCATAAGAAGTCATTGCTTGGGCAATCTTCATCCTGTTGAGGAACAGGATATGGGTCGTGTGCCTTCAGTCATGGCCACGAAGGGTGACTGTTAACCATAACGTCCTTTTGATGACGTCAGCGCTTAGGGCTATGCCACTTCCTGCAAAGATGCAGTCTTACCTGTGAAGCGAAGCTTTTTATCAAAGCTATTATCCCCACTGTCCCTGCTTACTGGGCGAGGCTATGCCTTAGCGAATTTTTGTGTCTTCGCGTCGATTTGATTGGTGAACTAATCATAGTTCATTTTCTTTTTTGTTTTTTTTTTTTTTTTTTTTTTTTTTTTTTTGCAGTTCATTACGCCTCCGGCCTCCAGAACAGTCTATTTGGCGTAACCAGTCGAACAGGAAGCCTCAGCTTGCAGTTCCTTGGGCAGGCTTCCTTGTTCAGTGAGCCGAGCTCCCTTGTACGGGATACGCTCATTCAGAGCGGTGGCCCGCAGGCCATGCGGAGCGTTTTGACTACGGCTCCGTTTGAAGATATCGACCGTCAGGCTTACAAAAAGCCTGACTTCATGTTCGGGGATGCTGCACCTGATCCCGATCGCCAGCTGCAAGCCGGCGAAGGCCAGTGGGTCTTCCAGTTGGATGGCGAGAGATTCTATCTCCCATCTACTAAGCGGCATTTCGCTTTGCCTTCCTTCGCGAGCGTGACTCAGGCTCGGAAGATGACGTGGGGCGTGAGCCTAAATGCTGAGTCCGTCCATGTCGGGAGACTGTCGTATAAGTCCGGCTATTCAGGGGCGGGCTATCCTCGTAGCATAATAGGGCTATACCCTGGGAAGGTGGCGAGGGACCTTCCAGTAGGAGAGAATCCAGCTGCGGCGCCGACCTTTGGCACTCAGTTCTGCGAAGTTGACGGGAACTATCCCGCCACGGACTTCAGGGCTCCTGGTTGGGTCCACCCTCCTAGGTCATGGTGGGTGGAGTTGACCAATTATATCCTCAATCATTTTGAGGGGGAATTAGAGAGGTTGAACCTCTATGAGGCCGTCAGGGCGACCTGCTACGGCATTGAGATGAAGGTGGCGTGCTTCTACGCCATCCTAGAGTTGTACTGCCCGGCCTCGGGGACTTTCTTCACCCCAGTTGGTGAGTTGGGCATGGCCCTGCATGAGATGCAAGAGATCTCAGCTTTGCCCTTCGGGTCTCTTCCATATGAAGAATATTTTCCGTGCGACACGGAGTTGGCTCTCTTGGAGAAGCAAGAGCCTGCCTTGCTTGAGACATATCGGGAATTGATGTGCCACCTGCACATTTGTTCCAGTATCCACACTGGTGGTAAGGGCAGCTCGAAGAGCTTGAAGAGCTGGGGGAGCTACTTGTTCCCGGACATGACTAGTGTGCCCGAGGCAGCTCATTGCGGAGTTGCTGAAGAAGACATCTTGGCGAGGATGGAGGTGCGCGCTGAAAAGGACATCGTCGTGACTGACGATGATGGTCCTTTCGAGAAGGGTGATGTTCTTCGGAGCTTTCACCATCAGGCCCGTCGGCCTATGTCTCGCAAGGCGTTGCTGGCTGGCTTCTTAACCATCTGGTTAAAGAAGTGTGTCGTACCTTCTTCTTCGGGTGACATTGTTCACCCAAATGTGCTGCTGCCTGCCGTCCGCTTGGTCCATGGCCACCGTCTGGGTCTCCTCCCGGCCATGGTGTGTTGTATTCAGAGGGGCCTTCGTATACTGACGGAGGCTTTCTGCAGGCCGATGGCGTCAAGGCGGGGGAAGGGTGCCGTCCTGCCTTGTGACGGGCCCAATCCTAGGGTAGGTTTACCGTACACCTACTTGATGGCGTGGTTCGCCTTGCACTGCCCCGGTTTGATTGGAGCTGGGGAAGATCCACCTCAGGGTGTTCAAACGGCGCTTCTCCGTCGTTTTGAAGGCTGTCTGTGGCAGAAAACTTATGTGGCCGAGGCCCGTAAGTTAGTGCGTCGCTATGACGCTTATAGCCTGTTCCGTTGCTTTCCTCGCCTGCGGAGTGCAGGATACAACGAGGAATTCCATGATGTGGAATCAGGTCGGTCCCCCATGAGTCGGGGTGTTTTCGAGTGGCTGGTCTGTATCCGGCCCTCGCATTTGCTGTACCGGAGTGGGGATACCTGCTACATGGAGCCCTACATCCCGAGCCGGTTCGCCCGCCAATTTGGGTATGACCAGTTGTATGTGGGCAACCCGAATCCGGACCTGGCTTTCATGGGGAGCCTCATTGATGGGGCTCGTGCTTGGCGGTTCTTTACCGCGGATGACACTGGAGCGTGGCTACGCACGCCGTCAAGGGATCCCGGCCTATGGACGACCCTGTGTTTCTGCCAATGGTATGCAGCTTCGAACTCCACGCCTCCTGGATTCAAAGTCAATAGTTCAGGTGTGAAGTTGATTTCCCATCGGCTGAGGCAGAAGGCTTCTGATAAGATGGAGGGCAAACGAGTCCGTGTTCCTGGCATAGAGGAGTTCATCGCTGTGGATGATAGCGAGGCTTCTGATGCAGAGAGCCCGTGCTTCGAGGCAGAGACAAGGCCCGATGCCCCCGAAGCTGGTGCTCGTGAAGCCGGCTCTGGTGTAGTGGGGGCAGCTCTCCCACAGCATGTGGAAGAAGTGGAGGAAGAGGACTCTGAGGTCCACTTCAAAAGGAAGCGTGGGAGTGGATCCCGTAGGAAGTCGTCGGCGAAGAAGCCCCGTCGCCAAACTCCTACCATTGTGGTGGAGGGTGAGCCCTCTGCTGCGCCTCCTTCTGCTGCTCCATTAGTGGCTGAGCCGTCGGTTGATGAACCGACTACTGGTAAGATTGGACCCATCTAATATGCCTTCAGCGCGCTTTACATGACTCATCATTTGCTTTTTGTTGCAGGAGCTGAGGCAGTTGGAGAGCAAGGGGAGCACTACGATCCCCTGTTCACTTATGGAAGTGCAGCGGGTTCCTTTGCTCGCTCGGAGGAGTCCGGAGGTGATGCGGCCGATATTGGCCCTTCGGGCGCTGGGACTTCTAAAGGAAGTCCTATGGCATCCAGCTCTGCCGGGTGGTCTGCGGAGGAATCGGCGAGTGGCCCGGCTATCCGCGTTGAGTCGGGTAAGAACTTTCCGATGGGACCCTTGGATTCTGATGCGGCTGACGATGTGACATCGGCCTTCGGTAAGACTAAGGTCTCTTGGTCCTCGCCTATTTGTTGCGTCTCCTTTTTGACCTTGGTTTCGTTGCAGGCATTCGTCCCCAAGGTGCATCAGCTTCGAAAGAAGCGGAGGGTTTTCCTGGAGGGTCAAAGGGCGATATGAGCGCTTCGACCGGGGCAGGCGCAGCTGTATTAGACGCGCTGTATGGCGACCTGCCTTTTTATCAGCCCAAACCAGCGGAAGGCCCTGAGGTTGAAGAGGCGGCAGTCCCGGAGGTACCCCCACTTCCAGTCATATCAGCGAGTGGGGTACAGACTGTCTTGCCGAATACGGCATTGAGGGTGATTGTGAGCCCTACCTCCCCGACGCTGGTAGTTGAGCCTGCTGCTCAGGAGGCGGTGGCCAGTCCTACCTCCGCGGTGGCTGGCGTGCTGGTTCCGCCGAGGTCACCTTTGGCTTGCCCTGCTGCTGTCGATGTTCCCGCTTCTTCTTCCGCGGTGGTGTCGACTAGGTTGGTAGATTGCTCCGAGGTTGTCTCAAGGATTGATGAAGCTGAGAATGACTTCATCGGTAATCTGGTCGACAGCTTCTATAACAGTTTGGAGCAGACTATCGGTCTAGTCTTGAAGGGCTCGCCTGTGCCATTTTCGAAGCTGAAAATGGTTCTCTCCCGTGGCATTGAGTGTATCCGGGACTTTGAGGGGTACCATCAAGCTACTGCTCTGGAGCTCCTGGTGGATGACCTTGAGAAGGACGTGGAGGAATGGCGCCATTTCCATCGATCCGATGCAGCGTCTTTGGCTGATGAACGGCTCGCACGTCTTGTCGCCCAGAAGCGCGAGGCTCAGCTCGCTGCTCAAGAGGCTGTTGAGGCTATCTCCTCTGACTTGAGGTCCTTGGAGGCAGAGGAAGCAGAAGTTGGGAGTGCAATTGATGCTTCCAACAGTGCTCTTCTTGACGCTGAAGATAAGATCAAGAGGGCTGAAGAGATGATCCGAAAGGCAAATCTCCTCTTGTCCAAAGCTACGCAGATGCGTCATGAAGAGTCTGCGCGGCTTAAGCAGCTCAGGGCTCGAAGTGAGGAGCTGGCGGAGCAGAAGTCATCACAGATGGCGACTTTGGCGGAGACCGAGGCTCGTCTGGCTCAGGCAGTGGACTTTGATGAGGCGGAGCTAAGATCACAGGCGCTGGCCCAGGCTGAAGATGACAGGAGGACGCGGCTAGCTTCGCTCGGAGATCGGATCCGATCTTATCATGTACGCCTATAGGCTCCTCCATGTATCCCATTCTTCTGGATTAATAAAAAAAAAATTTCTTTTGTCGTCTGTTGTTTGTTTGGATAATGAGGCATGGCTGTCTGTTGGTTCAGAGGTCGCAATGACATAACCAATTGAGATGTTGTCAGTCTCGAAGTCAGCCCTTTGCGGGGCTAAAAAGGGAGATACTTGCCTTTTGTAAATGTCAGCAAGCATCGAGATTGAGACTTAGCTGTCAGCTGGTTCAGAGGTCGCAATGACATAACCAATTGGGACGCCGCTAAGCTCAATGGTAGATGAGGCTTGGCTATCTGCCAGTTCAGAGGTCGCAATGACGTAACTGGTTGAGAAGCCACCAAGCTCAATCAATAGGTGATACTCGTCTTTTGTAAATGTCAACGAGTATCGAGACCTGTCTTTTGTAAATGTCAACAGGGCTCGGGATTGAGACTTAGTTGTCTACTGGTTCAGAGGTCGCAATGACGTAACCAATTGAGACGCCACTAAGCTCAATGGTAGATGAGACTTGGCTATCTGCCAGTTCAGAGGTCGCAATGACATAACTGGTTGAGAAGCCACCAAGCTCAATAATGAGTGATACTCGTTTTTTGTAAATGTCAACGAGTATCGAGACCTGTCTTTTGTAAATGTCAACAGGACTCGGGATTGAGACTTAGCTGTCTGCTGGTTCAGAGGTCGCAATGACGTAACCAATTGAGACGCCACTAAGCTCAATGGTAGATGAAACTTGGCTATCTGCCAGTTCAGAGGTCGCAATGACATAACTGGTTGAGAAGCCACCAAGCTTCGATCGATAGGTGATACTCGTCTTTTGTAAATGTCAACGAGTATCGAGACCTGTCTTTTGTAAATGTCAACAGGACTCGGGATTGAGACTTAGCTGTCTGCTGGTTCAGAGGTCGCAATGACGTAACCAATTGAGACAGCACTAAGTTCAATAGCAATGGAGTTTGGGAATAGTCTCGTTTTCACGGGGAGAAACGAGGGAATCGCTGTCATAGGTTTAGTGTTAACGTAACAGCGGAATATATGTGGTCCTACCATTCTATGGATGAGAATTGGTAAGTGATTTTGGAGGTCTCATTTTCTCGGAGAGAAACGAGGAGATTGCTGCCATAGGTTTAATGTTAACGTAACAGCGGAATATATGTGGTCCTACCATTCTATGGATGAGAATTGGTAGGTGATTTTGGAGGTCTCATTTTCTCGGAGAGAAACGAGGGGATTGCTGCCATAGGTTTAATGTTAACGTAACAGCGGAATATATGTGGTCCTACCATTCTATGGATGAGAATTGGTAGGTGATTCTGGAGAGGGAATCAAGTGGGAACAGGTCCCTTGGGATTTTGAGCAAACCCCCAGCTATCAATAGGTTTGATATGTTTGGAGAAAGAGAAAGGCTCTCTTTGTGCGCATTCCGGACGCGCGGATCTCGATCAGAGGTGTAATGTTATCCTGATCGAGAGCAAGATCCTTGATTAAGGATAATACTTTTTTAAGAATTTGCCATTGATCGGCATCATGAGGAGGTCGCCATCTGCAGTTGTAAGGCGGTATGCTCCGTTTGAATAGACTGTCTCTATCACAAACGGTCCTTCCCATTTAGGCTGAAATTTGCCTTTGGTCTTGTGCGTCATAATCATCGGTCGTCTGACGGCTAAGACTAAGTCTCCTTTCTGGAAGACTCTCTGTTTGACCTTCTTATTGAAGGCTTTTGACATCCGAGCTTGATATAGCTCGATGTGTTGTTGAGCTTGCAGCCGCTTCTCGTCCAGGGCTTCGAGCTCTTGAAGACGCAGGCGATCATTGTCTTCTGATGTCATCTTAGTAGTCAAGGCTACCCGTAATGATGGCACCTGGATTTCCAATGGGATGACCGCTTCGCACCCATATTCCAGGGAGAAAGGCGTATTGCCTGTCGGTGTCCGAACCGTAGTCCGGTAGGCCCAAAGGCATTCACCGAGCTTTTCGTCCCAATCTCGCTTGTTCGAGGAGACAAACTTCTTGAGCAGCTTGATGATTGTCTTGTTAAATGCTTCTGCTAAACCGTTGGCAGCAGGATTGTAAGCTGTTGAAGCCATATTCTGAATTCGGTATTTATCGCAGAACCGATAGAATCCTTGGCTTATGAATTGGGGACCATTGTCATGGATGATCCGCCTGGGGACACCAAATCGATGGATGACATGGTGTTTGATGAAGCTAGCCAGATTGGAGGTTTTAACTTCGGCCAACGGTGTGGCCTCTGCCCATTTTGAGAAGTAATCGGTTATTGCCAGGATAAACCGGTGACCTCTTGCCGAAGAGGGGCTAATTGGCCCTACGACATCGATTCCCCATGCTTCAAATGGCCATGAAGCAACAGTAGGGTGGAGCAACTCCGAAGGTTGGTGTATGAAGTCTGCATGGACCTGGCACGCCTTACACCTTCGTGCATATTGGGTGGCATCGGCCATCATGGTCGGCCAGTAGTACCCAAGTCTGTGCAGCCTGTCTTTAAGCTTTGGACCTGGCTGGTGAGCTCCGCAAATGCCATCATGTGCTTCTTTAAGCACTTCCTGTGCCTCTGAATGAGAGAGACAACGGAGGAGAACACCGTCATATGAACGACGGTAGAGTGTCTTCAAAGTGGGATCATAGTAGAAACGGAGCGACCTTCGTCTGATGGACGCTGCTTCTTTGGGATCGTCTGGAAGCAGACCGTGTAGAGCATAGTCAATGAGAGGGAAGCGCCAATCCCTCGGCTCAAGATCCATGGAGACATTACAGACTTCTTGGATCCTTAGTATGTGCTTGGAGCATACAAGATGTCGGGTTGCGACTGTGAGGTGATACTCGGTGTCGGCCGGTAAGGCTAGCGTTGTCGCTAATGCAGCGAGAGCATCCGCCTTGGTATTTTGAGATCGGGACACATGCCCAATGTAAAAGCCTTCAAATAAGCTAGCCAATTCGATGGCTGTATGATAATAAGGCACCAAGTCTTCATGACGGACCTCGTATTCGCCTTTAACCTGATTTATGATCAGCTTTGAATCGCCATAAGCTTCAAGGTAGCGTACCCCCATTCCATGGGCGAGCTGGAGGCCAATGAGCAGAGCATTGTATTCCGCTACATTATTAGAGCATGATTCTGTCAAGGAGAATGCCCTGGGAAGGATATGATCCTGTGGGGAGATAAACACAACCCCCACTCCGGCAATAATCTTTCCTTTGGGGCCCATCCGCGATGCTCCATCAAAGAACATCTGCCACACTTCCTCTACTGAGGTTGCATTAGACTCGAAGACTTCATCAGGGATGTCTTCGTGAAGCTTTGAATGTTCCGGGACTGGATGCGCAGCCAAGAACTCTGCAAGGGCTTGACCTTTAACTGCTTCTGAGGAGTAAAGGTCATGTCGTATTGAGACAACAGAAGTGCCCATTTAGCCAATCTTGAATTCAGCGACCCTGGCTTCGTCATGAGAAGTCGTAAAGGGTTCACTCTGGAGATGACATGTATGGTTTGGCCAACCAAATAATGTCGTGTCTTCTGGACAGCGAAGACGAGAGCTAAACACTCTTTCTCAATAGGATTGTAGCGAGATTCCGCTCCTATGAGAGTCCTGCTCAGATAATAAATGGCCTGCTCATGGCCATTGTCATCCTTCTGAGCGAGGAGGGCGCCGAGGGAATAATCCAGAGCTTTTACATAAAGCAAGAATGTTTTCCCTGATGTAGGGGCCACTAAGACCGGAGGTTTTGTGAGATACCTCTTAATATCTTCATAAGCTTCTTGACAAGCTCGATTCCATATGAAGGCAGTACCCTTCTTCATGAGACGGGTGAACGGTTGGCAGCGGCCCGAAAGATTTGCTATGAATCTTCTGATGTAGGCTAATCTGCCTTGCAAGCCTCGGAGCTCTTTGAGGTTCCTTGGTGGATGCATGTCCTGGATGGCTTTGACTTTGTCTGGGTCCAGATGGATCCCTTTTGATGTGACAATGAACCCAAGGAATTTGCCACTAGACACTCCCAAGAAGGATTTTGTCGGGTTCATTTTCAGCTGATGAGCCCGCATTATGTCGAACATCGTTCTCAGATCGCGAAGATGTTCATTTTTGCTGCGGCTTTTGACGGCGATGTCGTCAACATAGCACTCCACCGTCTTTCGGAGATGGTTGCGGAAGATCATGCTCATCGCCCGTTGGTAGGTTGCTCCGGCGTTCTTCAGTCCGAAGGGCATTACAGTGTAGCAATATACCCCCAGTGGCGTTCGGAAAGAAGTATGCTTCTCGTCATCGGGATACATCTTGATCTGGTTGTACCCTGAGAAGCCGTCCATGAAAGACATCCTCTCGAACCCGCATGTGTTGTCGATCATGACATCGGTGATCGGCAGTGGGAATTCATCTTTTGGACAGGCCGTATTGAGATCACGGTAGTCGATGCAGATTCGTATTTTCCCATTTTTCTTGAGGACGGGGACTATGTTAGCCACCCAATCTGGATGTTGTTCCTCCCGGATGAAGCCACAAGCAATGAGCTTATGAACTTCGGCTTCAATAGCCTCCATGATGTTTGGGCGGAACCGACGTTGTTGCTGCTTGACTGGCTTAACGTCGGGCTTGATGTTTAGACGGTGCATAGCGACCTGTGGATCAAGTCCAGGCATGTCTTCATAGCTCCAGGCGAAGACATCTATATACTCTTTTACGAGCATTATCAATTCTTCCTTTTCGATAAGTGATAAGCTTTCACTTATGAAAATAGGCTTAGGGTGATCTTGACTGCCTAAGTTGACTTGGACCACCTTGTCTTCGGTAGGTGGCTCGCGTAGCTCAAACCGCTTTTCCCATTGAAAGCTCAATTGCTGGGCCCATGATTCCTCATTGGCAACCTCTGCGGGTTCCAACTGACTGCTTGAAGTCATGAGGCTTTCGAATATTCCCCCTATGCTGACATCAGAGTCCCATTCGGAGGATGAGGTCGACTGTGATGGGATCGATCCGTCGCCTTTGACCTGAACTGTTGTTGATGACGTGGGTGTAACATACCCTAACCCCCTGCGTGTACTATCATAGTAATTTGCAGGTTTTCCTCTTGGGACGAAGTTACGCATCAAGCCGCGTCTTCCTTTTCCGAAGTTTAGGCCCGCTCCCTGCTTCAGGTTGTAGCCCATCTTTTTCATAATATGGCGCGCTGATGGCGCGTAATGGAAGAACTGTGGAACTTCTGAGTCCGAGCTTGAGTCTGTAGTTGAGAATCCCCCTGGCCGGGCTCTGCCGAAGATTATTGGCGACTGACCTTGCTTGGACGGAGGGACTACCAGCGTGGCCCCTTCTATAACCTCCACAGATGTAGTGGCCGAACTTGGCTCATGTACGGGCATGCGAAGAGGGTCATCCATAATGGATTTAATCGACTCGATGCTCGCAGGATAATCAAAAGAAATATTATTATTAATTATCCATTCGCCTTCCTCATCAGAAGTGATCTCACATCGGGGATCATTAAAGCATGCTACAATTGGCTCGCCAATCAGAATGGCCGGCGTGCCTGTTTCAGATTCCGAATCTGCCTCATTGCCACTTTCATCATCGTCTGGCAATGGTTCTCCCGGCGTTCCACTAGCCTCTTGATATAGGAGGGCATCAGTGAAGTAGTTTTCCACCCCCTTAAAGGGTTGCTTTTCAGCGAAGACAGTTCGTACTGTCGCATCATCCTCAACATACTTGAAGCACTGATGGAGAGTGGACGGAACGATCCAGTTGGCATGGATCCAAGGTCGTCCTAGTAGCAGGTCGTATGATGTGTCAGCATCAATGACATAGCACGTTACTTCTGACTTCAGGCTTCCGATTCTGCAGCGGAGCCGAATCTTTCCAAGCGGATGGCTGCTCCCGGCGTTGAAACCATATATTGTAGTGGTGGTTGCAGACAACCTGTACAGCGGTATGCCGAGGAAGTAGAGGAGCCTTTTGGGGATGATGCTGAGAGCAGACCCCGGATCGACTTGTACTCTTTCAATGCAGGTTGAACCGATATATCCGGTATAGTACAGGGGTCGATCATGCTTGTTGTCTTTGAGAAGCATATCTTCCGCCGTGAAGGTAATGGCAGGTACCTTTGACTGTGCGTGATGGCACTCTGAGCAGGAAGGCTGCATCTCATCACCAGGGATCTCAGGCATGCATGTCAGAAAGGACTCTGAGTTGGCTAGCGCATCTCTGAGCGCCTCTCTCGTCTCTTTAGAGAGACGAAGAAGCTCGTGTATTGTGATACGGGCCGGGATATTGGCTAAGTGGGCCAATATATCAAAGCGAAAGGGCGTGGCTAACCCTTGGCCTGGCGGTTTCTTCAACACATGGTCGAATCGCACCTCCTTAGGCTTCTCCTTCCCTTTGGCTGGAATTGGAGTGGATGCCGGCATTGGTACTGATGTCGTTAGCTGCTGTATCTCGTCAGTAGGCTTGTCATATTGCCTTTGATATGACTTTCCAGACCGGGTGCCCGTCTGTTGAGGCGCATCTGCCTGCGCCGCACAGGCATGCTTTTCTTCTTCAGAATCGCTGAGGGAAGCCGAAGTAAGATTACCATCGTCTGGTAGGACAGAGATGACATTGCAGGATTTGCCCTTTCTGCTGGAGTCCTTCGACGTCTGCTGTACGTCTTGGATGAGGTCGGGGTGTATCCACATAACTTCCCCTGTCTCCAATGTCAAAGGGACGAGACCCTTATTGTATTGAGTCATGGCTGGAGGATGCTTGACTTCTAGCCGTGGCGCCGGGGCTGAGTAGGTCTCGCCAGGAACCATGACCTTCTGGGCAGTGCCGAACTCAAGAGTCACCATATTGGCAGTGACTTTCTTCTGTTCCGTCTTCAGTGTGAGGACTCCGGCGTCGACCAAGGCTTGAATTCTATCCTTAAGAACATAGCACTTGTCGGTAGGATGGTGGATCATCCTGTGGTAGAGGCAGTATTTAGGGTCATTTGTGCGCCCTACCTCATTAGGACGCCGAGCATCTGGCAGCTTCATCTTATTCCCTTTATGGAGCAGATGGAATATTGTGACCACCTGGTCATCTCTGAAGGAGTACTGCTTCGGAGGAAACTTGGGCTCTTGGCTGTTGACGCCGCTCTTCTTGGCCTTTGGCTGTGTGTCCCCGGTCAGCTCGACGGACATAATTTCCTTCCCTTTAGCTTGGGAAGACTGCGGGAGATCGCTACGCCCTTTGTTGTTCGTGCCCCATTTGCTCCTAGGGGCGGATGGCTCGAACTTCTTAGCCGATTTCTCGGCTATCTCGGCTTGTTCGACCAATTCCTTCCAAGTATGGGCCTTGACAGCCCCCATGCGAACTTCTACTTGATCCAAGAAGTTGTGTCTGCATGTTTGTAAAAGCATGGGTAAAGGCATCCCTGCTGGGCACATCAGAGATAGATTTCTGAACCGCTCAATGTATTCACGGACAGATTCGCCTTTCCTCTGCACAGTGGAAAGGAGCTTATCCATGGTCACTTCGGTATCGTCCTCATAGAAGCGAGAGAGGAACCGGGTTTCCAGATCGATCCAGGAATTGATAGAGCCCGGGGGAAGACTGCGAAACCAGTCAAACGCCACCCCTTTCAAGGTGCCGATGAACAACCTAGCCATGATGGCGTCGTTGTTTAGAACATTACCGGTCTGAGACCGGAAATAGTAGATGTGCTGATTGGGCGAGCTCTTACCATCATACGTGTGCAACGTTGGTGGTTTGAACTTTGGCGGATATGGCACTGAATCCCATTCCAGTGGGTAGGGACGGACTACCCCCACTTTCTTCAATTCATCCTTTTGCGCCAGGGATGAAATTTGAGCTTGAAGGCCTTTAAGGACTTCGGCATCCAGGGAAGAGCCTCCCTTGGATCTCTCCGTCTTGGGCGGATCATTGCTGAGATCCCCCTCCTCGTCATGATTACTTCCGGTATCATCATTCCGGTTGCTGAGGAGTTGAGCTAGCATCTGCTGGATATTGTCCAGGGCCTCTTGCTGAGTTCTAGAGGTTTGCTCCTGAGCCTCCAAACGCCGACGAAGGTCGTCATTGGCGTTATCGGCCATATTAACCGATGCTTTGTCGGTTTGCACAGAACTGACTGTTGCTGAAGAGGCATACCCGCTGTCTTCATCTTCTCCGTCAGACGATTGGGGTGATCGTCCGGACTGTGGCGGGATCAGGACCTTTGAGGAAGAGGCTGTTCATAATTATAGGGTATCGCTACCCTGGATCTGGTGTTTCGGAAAACACCTTCTTCGCGCACCAAGACTTCACCTAAGCCTGGGCAATAATCTGGATCTGGGGAGCCGAAAGGGGTATCTTCGGATGTATGACCTCCTCTGCGCGGCTCTCGCCCCCTTCCGGTCATGTTGACGGATGCAGAGGCTGGATCTGGCGAGCCACTCCTTCTGAGATGCTTCATTGGGATGCGCGCAGACAGTCGATCAAAGACTGATCGCCGATATGGAGAGGTGGCAAGGGTTGGTCGTAACCGACACTGCATAGAATGGACCATCACCAACTGGCATCCACTTCGTCGATAACAGGAGGAAGTAGTCTGGAAATGCTTCAATCTCCGCTTGTCCGCCAAGAATTCTCGCAGGTCGGCCCCGTAGGGGCCTGAACAATCTGGTATATGGGACAACGCATCGTTCCCCTTATTCCTGCGGAAAGGATTAGCACCGTATAGTGCTCTGGTTTTAGCCTCGCGGCTATAAACCCGATGAGTATGCCGAGGTACAATAGCCTTGCTTGCGAGGACAAGGCTAGCAGTAGGCGTCGCTGCACTAGGAGACGGTATGATTGCCGTCTTGACTTTATGGTTGGCAGCATTGTTGGCACAGGCGGGCATCTTGCCTTTTTCTTCATAAGAGGGGCGCGGCTTTGGCGAGGCTACGCCTGAAGCTTCAGCAGAGGACTTCTGTTTAGGCTTCCATACCCGCTTTGACAGAGGATGCGTAGGTTCGCAAGGAACCTGAATAGCCACAAGCGGGGCTGTGGGGTGCTGGCAGGATTCTGCCTCTGGTTTCTGATTTGAAACCTTGGCCATAAAGACCTTCTTGTGCTTCCGCGCTCGAAGCATCAAGCCACCCCCAGAGAGGACTTCTTCAAATCTTCTTTGACCGATCTGGATAACCAGGTTCTCAAAAGTGCAGGATCTGGGCTGCGGGCATGTTTCCTTGTTGCGCCAGAGAACTGCGGCAGGTTTGCAGAGAACTTTTTCCGTCTCCGCAGAGACTTTGCTTGAAGATTTAGCCAGAGAAGATCTGGCTGCACCGGCTTTTCTGAATTCAGAGATAGACCCGAAGGTCTGTTCGTCGCATTGCGACACTTGATTCTCAGCAGAGGAGAATACATTCCCCAGCAGAGTCGCCATCTTGTTTTCCATTGATTTGCAAAAGGGGAAAACTTACAAATAAAAGTTTGAGGAGCTAAATTACAAGTATTCTCAAAAGATTACAAGTAGATCCCCTCAGAGATTCTGGGAAAATGTGCCGATAGGAGTCTGGTCAGCGCGCGACCACTTTGTCCCTTTGACGATGCGAGCGATGAGATTCCCTTCTCGCCTGGTTTCGGGAATCAGAGAATAGAGGATTGGTAGAACCCTCTTGCTGCTTCTCAAAATCGCCTTCGATAAGGAATTCCTTCTCGCCTGGTTCCGGAGATTCCTTGAGAAGAAGGACGATGTTAGGGTATCAACACCCTGGATAGAGAAAGCAATTCTCTAAAAGGTCTCTGAATTCGAGAACGCACGGTGCGTTATGAAGAAGCCTCAGTCGAAGAAGCTAATTGATCGATTCTTGCGATTCAGAAGGCAATTGATGGCTCCTTCCTCTGCAATCCGATCTCTCTTGATTGGTCCTCCCTCTCTCTGTACCCCTGGCGGGTTATTTATAGGGAGAGCAAGGGTATAATCGTCCCCTTGAAGATATGGAAACAGGTTGAACCGAATCTGTTTGAATCTGGAAAGTAGCCTTGCTGCGAGGCTAGAATAGCTTCCGCGGAGCTAGAAAATGGCAAGTCGGTTGATCTTTCCGATTTGTTATGATCCTTTCCATATCGTTGAAGGATTTTCCCTGATCCTCTTACTCGTTTCAAGAGAGTCAAGAGATTGTGGCAATCACCTGCCATATTTGAATCCTGATTGGATTTGATTTGTTTTGAATCCGATCTTATCAGGAGATTTGATTGGTCAAAGGTTGACCATAGCAGGCTGATGGCGGAGCTGCCCGCTTTGAAGCTCATAGCGGAGCTAGAGGCAATTCCTTGCGAAGTCCGAAAAGAGGGTCTTCGGCGAAGCTGTCAGTTAGCTTCCTGGCGATGCTCTGGATGATGTAAGCCTCTCAAGCGAGGCTATCTCCTTGGGCTAATGTAATGCCAAATGCTAGCATTTTAGACCTGCTGAGGTCTGTTTAGAAACAATCCGGGTTCACTGTTCTGCTTGCTGGATCAGTGGAGTCCAAACCGCTTCCTTGTCCCTTAGAGGTGGGTGAAAACTGGTCTTCAGCTTGTCTGTCCCTTGTCTTTTGTAAATGTCAACAAGTTTAGACATCGTTCGGACCAATGAGAATCTTGTCTTTTTTAAGTGTCAACAACAACCACCACCTCTGAGCTTCAATTGCCAATCCAACCGGAGGAATCTAGTGGAGAATCCGACTCACAATGTTTCATGGTCCAAGGGAATGACTCCCTTGAGGTACATTCGGGATCTCAACTAGATAGTTTTGATGCTAGTTCTTCATGTGATGAATTTGTTGATCCCCATACTTTGAATGAAGAACTTTCTATTGTTTGTGAAAAATTGATTGAAAAATATAAGATTTTGAAAAAGAAAAGTCTAGGTCTTGAAAAAAAAATAAAAGTTTGAATTCTAGACTTGACATTATTTTACAAGAGAAGATTGAGGTCTATAATGAAAGGGATTCATTGAGATCTCAACTAGACCTTGTTCTAAAAGAAAATGAGTTTTTAAAATCTAAAAATAATTGTGAAACACTTTTGAAGAAAAATGAAAACTTGTCTTCAAAAATTAATTTTTTTAAAAGAGAATGATTCTTTAAAAATAAAAATTGCATCTATCTCTAAAGATTTAGAAATTTGTTAAAAGAAAAATGAAGTTTTGAAAAATAAGATTGATTCACATGTTTGCCATGCTAGTGTAGCTTCTTCATCTAGTCTACCTATTGCATGCACCTCTTCTTCTAGGATTAATGATGATTTTTGTTTGTTGAAGAAGTGAGTAGATTATTTGAGCTCCACTTTGAGCCAATGTGTTGTTGGGCATACACGATTGGAATCTTTGTTTCGAAAGAAGTAAGTTCCATCTTTTCATGCACACCCTCCACGGCATACACATGCTCCTCACGGACACACCGATCACATGTATGCTCATGTGTACACTTGTACACATTGTGGACGTATGGGCCACCTTACTAAATTTTGCTATGATAGAATATATAATGATAATTTAGCAAATAAGTTTGTTTGGGGTAGAGAAGGTACTAACCCCCATGGACCCAATAAGATATGGGTACCAAAGACCACCCCTCCTTTGTTTAATGTAGGTGTGGGCTCTCACATGACGTGAGAGTTGCCGTACCTTGGAGTAGATGCGTTCCAAGCTTAAAGGAAATCATTTGGATGCATCACTTTCAAGGGATGTTTGGTGGAGAGGACCACCATGTTTTGGAGACAAGGAGAGTTGCCTTCTAGGTTTTGGTAACGATAACTCCTATTTATTGTTTTCATGCTTTTAATATTCATTGTTTATAGCGTGTTTCATTGTTTAGTGATTAGTATGAAAATGCCATGATAATTAGATTCTTGACATACATGTATAGTATTTGAGACACCCATGTTTAATATGGATTATTATTTTGTGTTCTCGTATTTGATTAGCTATCATGTACTTTATAAATCTATTAACATGTGGATATTCATAATAATCATGTTTATGTTTATCATGTTGATTTTTATCGTGTTTTGATGCTTCATGTTAAGATTACTTGTTTAGATGTTAGTTTTTGTTAAAACTAGGCGTATATTAGTGCATATAGTGGGTCACAAATAAATCTATATATGGTTGGGCGTGAATGCTTATTTGAACCCATTAGATGTGCTAGTATAGTCTAGTTTTTATGATTCATACATTTTAAACTTGTATTCCTATTTTTGGATTTATTTTATGTGTATGAGTTTTTCATTTCATGTATATGTCTATCTTGTCTAAACTATTAGATATACATGTATATCCCTTGAGTTATTTGCTTTTCATGCAAATCTTTATTATGGACTCAAATTGTGTTTAGGGATATGTATGTATACTTCATGTTTGACAAAACATACATATGCCTTGATATGAAAATTTTGTTTTAATGAAAATTTAGCTTTTCATATTTTCATATATTTATGTTTAACTTCATGTATATGTCTATTTTATCCAAATTATTGTTATACATATACATCCTTTGAGCCACGTGCCTTAATGCATATATTTTGTAGACTCGTTGTGTTTGGATATGTATGTATATTTTAGTTTGTATAGGACATACATATACCTTGAAGATTAAATAATTTTGATGATTTTCATGTTTTCTTATTTCAAGGAATTTTGAGCTTAATTGGATATTTCATAATGCCATGTCACACATTACTTGTACACTCACCATTTTTTTTAAATATTTCTCATGAGTATATTTTCATGAGCATGTATGGACTTTATTGAATATTGAATGTTTTTTAAGTGCTATGTGATTTACATGTGTTTTATGAAAATTATTTTTAGTTTAATCCTTGCTTGAAGGATTTCGTACTAGTTTAAAAGATTTTCCATTTAACTAGTTACGGTATTCTTCATTTTGGTAGAGTTTTTTTTTCAAACAAAGCTTATTTTTCAAATCTATTTTTGAAAACCCCTACCTTCAATGGGAGGTTGGATGGGAGATCATGTTCATGTATGCTTTAAAATAAAAATCATTTAAAACTTGAACCATGATTGGGTGGTAGATTATATGAGATATACACCTGATCTTATTGTTATTTCAATTGGTATCATTGAATTCTTTCAATTGGTATCAATCTTGACATTTCTTGTATACTCATATATGTTTGTATGTATGTAAGTTTTCACTTCCAAGAATATCAATTTCAATTGGTATATATTTTTCATACATATATATGTTTGTGTTTATGCTAAGCTTGAGCTTCAATTTTGTTTCAATTGATTACTTTTAAATTGATATCAAGCCTACGCATTGTTTTAGTTGGTATTTCATAAAGGGAGAGAAAATTCGTATTTCATCTTTCAATTGGTATTTGTTTTCCACTCCCATACTTTATGATTGAAATTCAAATTTGGTATCATATGTTCAAAATGAAAAATATTTACAATTGGTATCAAAATTTTTGTTTAGACATGCAAAATTTATTATGTTTAATTTCAATTGGTATCAAGATTTTCATGTGTTTTGCTTAAAATTGGTATCAATATTTTTTTTGTTTGTTTCCTTTCAATTGGTATCAAGATGCTATTCTTTGACATATTTTCAATTGGTACCTTAATTGATTGTCACCCCTAATTGGTTTTGTTTTTGTTTTAGACAAAAAGGGGGAGAAAATTTTATTGATTTAGTTTTGCTTTTACCCTTTATTGACGATTGATTCTTTGTATTAAAAAGGGTGAGAAGATTTTGTTTTGTTTTGATTGTTTACCCCTTTGTTGATGATTGACAAAAAGGGGGAGAAAGGTTTTGAGTTTGATTGAGTTTTATATATGCATGCTTATGTTTTGCATATATTAAGTTTAATTTAGTTTAATTTTAATTGGTATCTAGAGCATGTTTTGTTTTTTAAACATTTCATTGGTATCTAGAACCTTTTTATTGTTTATGCATGATTATGCATTATCATTCATTGCATATTTATTGTTTATTTGTTTATGCATGAGTTAAAGGGGAGTTTCTTTGAAGCTTAACTTTAATCCATGCATATATAACTCCATGAATTTTGTCATCATCAAAAGGGGGAGATTGTTGGCCCAAAGGCCTTCCACCCTAGTTTTGATGATGATTAACTCATGTAGTTATGTTTACTAATTATCTTGTGATTTTAGTTACAGATCATTAATCAAGATATTAGTTGGTGATTGCTTCATAAAGAGGAGTTTAGAAGCTTTCACATGGTGATTCCGGTGCCCGAGCTTCAAGATTACTCATTTGCACTCGGTGGATCACGGTTTTGGATCGGATCTACTTGAAGATGGAAGATCGTCAAGAAGACTTAGGTATCCTAGTTTAGTTTAGTGTGTTTTAGATCCATTTGTAAAGCTTAGAATAGTTTATATGCTCAAGTGCACAACACACAGAAGTTTTATGTTTGGATATTGGTTTTTAGATTTTTAGTTTAACCGATATATGTTTTCATGAATAGTTGATCAAAACAAGTTTACATGGTTTATATGTATTCTAGTTATACATACATGCTTACATGACTTATACAAACTTATTTTGACCTTCCTATTCATGTATTGAAAAATCCAAGTTTGATAAAAATACATGTTTTGATTTTTGGTAAAAATGATAAGACACAAAAATAGTTTCATATGCTTGATATTTGAGCTAAACATTTTATCACATGTTTATATATCAATGCAAAATAATAAAACTATTTTTGGGTATTTTTATAAGACTTAAAAGAATTTTTTAACATATGTTTTCTGTCCCTGAACAGTGTCTGTCAGGCCAGGTCGGCCGACGCATGGGTCGACCGAACCATAGGCCGGTCGACCCGTACGGTCGACCGATGTGCACAGAACCGTGCACGTCTGGCACACATTGGGACGGTCGGCCGGGCGGCCAACCGGACCAGAGAGCTCTGCTCTCTGTTTATTTGGGTCGACCGGGCGGTCGACCAGGTTTGCCCAACGGTCATATTCAGACCGTTGGCGGTCGGCCGGGCCGGCCGACTGGTAGCCTGTCAGGCTGCCAGATCAGCCTAACGGCTAATTTTATTTTGGGGCTATAAGTACCCCATTGCTTGGTGTTTTTAACTAAGTTTTTATGAGCTAAAATTTCTCTCTATTCTTGGTGTTTAAAAGAAGTTTTCAAAATAGTTTTTGTGCCAAAAAGCTTCATTCATTTGTTTTAAGTGTTTTGTTTTATTTCAAAGAAATTAGGTTTTGAGAATTGTTTTTGAGCTAAAATTTCTATATCATTTTTGGTGTTTTCCCAAGAGAATTTCTTTGATCAAAACACTTTGTTTTCCACACTTGAGCTATATCTTCTATCCTAATCTATTTAGGATCTTTGTTTTGTGGAAAAAGAGAAAAAGTAAAGAGGTTTGTGGTTGAGACATACCACTTATTGTAAACCCTTGATTTCTTGAGTTGCTCCCTCTTTGGTAGAGGTTGAGGTTGTTGTATTGGGTTGGTGTTTGCTCCCTCTTTGGTAGAGGTGGAGATTGGTGTTTGCTCCCTCTTGGTGAGGTGGAGTTGGTTGTTGGTTTGTATCCCTCAAGTGTGAGGTGGGTCGATTGTTGTATTGGCTACGGGCCTACCCCTCGGTTGTGAGGCGGTGTTTGAGAGAGGAGTTCGGTACTCCTAGTGTTGTAACAAATCCTCTTCGGTAGAGGTTCCCTCGGTGGGAGATAGTGGATTGGAAATCCTTCACGGTGGTGAAGGCAGGGATGTAGAGCTAGGGGCTCGAACCTCGAAACATATCTTGTTGTTAGCATTTGATCCATTGTCTCTCTAACCCTCTCTCTCTATTTGTGTTGTGCATAGCATCATTCTTATTGTCATTCATATCATTCATAATTGCTTGTGCCTTGCATATATTCATATTGCCTATTCATCTTATATGCTTGGTTGTATGTGTGTGCCTCACTTATACTTAACCACAAGAGCTTCACATAGCACCTCAACCCATTCAAGGGGAATCAAGAGGAGTTAGTCCAGAGTCCTTCACGGGAAATTCGGCTACACTTGTGTGTTGTATTAAGTGTGTTGCAATATTGTTTTAAGCTTCCGCATTTAGAGCATTTAGTTTCTAGATTAGCATTATCACCTGTTCACCCCCCCTCTAGGTGATTTACAATTGGCATCAGGGCACTTTCAAATATCACTGTTTTTCAGAAAAATTTCTAAATTATCAAAATTTTAAAATAATATCACAATTATATTTAAATGTTCTCAACAAAATCCCCCAAAAAAGTAGAAATGACTCCTCATATTGAGCAATCTCATATAGATTACAGATTTTTTAAAAAAAAACATTAGCGATACTCAAAAAATACATAAAGATAGCTGAAAAATCGGTAATAATTTTTGGTGTTGCTAATGATTTTTTTTGAGAAATCTGTAACTAACGTGGAATTGCTCTCTTTACGGAGTTATTTCTAACTTATTTTGCGAATTTTTTGAGAACCTCTAAAAATAGTATGTGATATTACTTTGAGAGTTTAATAGTTTAGAGATTTTTGAGAAAACAGTAACAGTTTATTATAGTTTTAAACAAATTAGCCATTATATTTTGCCACCTTTGATGATAATTGTCCCGATATGCAACATTAGCACACACAACACCAATCAATCATAAGCATACAACTGCACAAGATTATCAGACAACTTTATTCACTACATTCAACTTTAATCGCTACATGTCTATATATGATGTGCTTCACTGTACTAAAAAGTAGACATCATGTGCAAATAATTCTCCCTCCAGTGAAATCATATATTTAAGAAATTAAAACATACAATGAGAAATGAATTTATAATTTCACAACATCACAATGATATTGAAAAACTTGACAAGAGAGTTGGTAAAACTTGATTTGCAACTAACAAGTCACAACTTCAAAGCATGTCACCAGTAACATATTTGAGAAACTCTCCCCAAAGTTCATTTCACTTTTCTCTCCGAGTCTCTCGATTTGTTTGGTATGTGAGTGTTATTTGGACCTTCTTGCTACAAAAGATTTCCATCAGAAAAGAGTCCTTCACAGGTATCTCGAAACTTAAAATATGAAAGATAATTTCATACAACAACTATATTTGTTTCTTTTAAATTGTGGGCCCATGTTATTGTAATATTTTAAACTTTGGATTGTGATCTTGGGGCTACGAAAGGTGATCTGATTTAGCTTTCAAACTAAATGAGCATGATTTGTTTTAAGATTTAGTGCGAACAAATTTAAAGGAGAATTAGTTTTTTTCTAAAAATGTAGCAACAAATTCTATACACTATCGAAATATGTTGCTGCAAGTGCGGGTAATTCCACACTTCCCTCTTTACTGACAATAAAGTTAGTATCATATAATTTTTTGATCTATTTTGACTAGTATATCTGAGCAGAATTGAGGAAGATGTCTCAATATTATAAATATGGTGTTCTGTGAGCAGCGACAAACACAAGATATTTTTTCAGTGTGGGAGTAATGTGCTAAGAAAAAGAGAAAATAAGAGAAAAAATGTTGCACCTAAGACTTGAATTGCGGACCCATATTAATGTAATATTTTAAACCCTTGGATAGTGATCTTGGGGCTATAAAAGTAGATCTGATTCAACTTTCAAACTAAATCAGCATGTTCTATTTTAAGATTTTGTCACGCCCCATTGCTCAAAATATAGTATATCATTACGTGACATGATCAGCGACGTATACACACAGGATAGAAAGTCCTACATATACATGTTAAGCTTTTTGCAGTCCTGTACAATTGCAATAATAAGTAAGAATACTGCTGATATATTTTAAATATATATATCACATGTAACAAGAGTACATAATACAGTGCCATATAGTATCAAAAACAGAGTACATATGAGTCCATCAGCACATTTATGAAAATGTACAATACAACTACATAACTAGAACATAATAGGAGTATGATTATGAAACATACTGAAAGCCAAAATGAACAATACAGGTCAATACAGTCATGAACAGTCCTACTGCAGCTCAGCCAAGCCGTCTAGATACTCAGTCCCCCTCTATATGTGAAACCACGTGATCTATATCTGGGTATGCAAACCGAAGGTCTCAGATATGACCAAGCAACTGTACAACGGAAAATAAGGAAGCAATGGAATAACACTACATAGATAAGATTATGAAATAAATAGAGTATAAATGAAATATGAAATTGAGACATCGACAAGACAATATTCAAAACTGAAATTAATATGTACTGTGCTACCAGTTTGTACAAACCCATGCCATAAGACCTAATGATCGAGGAGCTCTAATCAAGTGGATGTATCTCGTGCATACCCGGAATCACGACCTTAAACAATCCCCTGGCTGCTGAGACTAGGACCTTCTGCTAAGAGGGGAGCATGAAACGAAAAATGAGAGCATGGAGCTATAAACAATGGGTAGCCAGCATTACCATTCCCTGTAGTGAGATAATTATGGATCCAGTACACCCACCCGATAAGATCTAGTCAATCGTTCAATCTCCCCATCCTTAAGTGATTTAACTACAATGTGACATATGGGAACATGATCTAACAGTAATAGGTGACAAAAACACAGGAAACACTCTCCAAGTGTTAGGTACTTCAGTCGTGTGGGGGTGTGTGTATGTATCAAGCAAATAACTGAAATAAATAACAGGATCATCAATGTAACATATAACGAGAATAATAACAGGAGTATTCAAGTAACATGTAACGAGAGTAAACAATAGAAACGGGTGGGATCGGATCTTTAACGGGTTGGATTTGTTTAAACCAAAACCCGAATGGGTTTTGCACCTTTAATAGCTGTAGCACAAGGTATTGCTGTTCCTCACCACCCGCATGACTGCAGCAGCCCACCTGGCCAGCCCTGCCAGGCGCTGCCTCTTGCACCACTCGGGTGCTGCTCCGTCAGCTGGATCCCATGACAGAGGGGAAATAGAGAGAAAGAGGGAGAGCAAGGGTGAAAGAAAAAAAAGAAGGGGGAGGGAGCTATTGCTACTCCCCTCAGCTACCGACAGTGGCAGCCTGCCTGCACCACAGGTGCTCACCTAGCTTGCCGGCTGACCAAAACCCAATAGAGAGCAAAGAGAGAGATTGTTTGTGAGCGAGAGTGAGGCTGAGAGAGAGGTTTCATCCTCCTCCTCTCTTCTATTTAAATATATCTCACCATACCTTCTTATCTACATCCCATACCTCATAATGCATACATTGTTGGAATTGAAGAATATAAAGGTGAATCTTCGAGTTGAATTATGGCGAGATCCGTTGATCGAATCAACCGGATGATGGTTGGAGTGTGTTCTCCTTCCATTTGTGATGAACGTGGTATATTCACATGTTCAATTCCGACTTCGAATGAATGAGATATTCAAGTCCAAAGATTGCCTAATTCAAAACCAAATGGGACTAAAGGTTGCTACAAGCATTTAGTCCCACATTGGCCGTGGGATGGAAGCTTGTATAGTATAAATAGAGAAAATTGAGAACAAAGGGTGTGCCCTTTGGGTACTTGGAGTTTTCCGCGCGCGAAAAGGAGTGAACTATGCATGTACATACGTGCGCGCACGGGCGCCGCCGCTGGCGGCGGCCGGCCGGCGCCGGTGCCGGTGCCGGGTCGGGCACGGGTCTGGGTCTGGGTCTGGGTTTACTGGACTCGGGTTCAGATCTGAGTCTGAGTTCCCTACCTAGCCTGGTTCTTTTTGAACCAAGGTCCCGCTCCTGTTGCAAACCTGTTGGATTGCCAACAGTTGCGCACCTGTTGGACTGCCAAAGGTTACGCACATGTTGAACAACCAAAGGTTGCAAAACAGTCCGCTCCGCGTCAACGGTTGCGACTGTTGGACTGCCAACAGACACGGCTGGACCAAAGATTGCAGCTTTTGGTTTGGGTTCAAACCTGTTGGCCTACTCCTGAAAAACTATATAAAGCCCTCCTGGTTCTCAATTAAAAACACACCAACAGAGAATTAACTCTCTCTCTCTCTCTATTTAAAGTTCTGAACTGTTCTTCCAACGTTCTGAAATGCGCTTCCAGCCTGAAGTGGAATCCGCGATTTCCAGCGTAAAGTGGGAATCCGAAGCGACTTCCTAAAGGAGATTCTGCCAAATTCTTCAACCTTCCTACATCCTTAACAGTGGGTGTTCCTCCAAAAGAGTAAGACAAATATTCATTTGAAATTTGTCATTATACCGCTGCTTTGCTAATCCTGTGTAGGTACTGGTTGACTACGGTTCGACCGTACGGTGATTTGGTAGTGCTATCCAAATACCTTGAAGAAGTGTTGTATCTTGGGAGACCAGAGTCCATTATCCCGTTAGCACCGGTGCGGGGGACGTAATTGTCTTAAGGAGATTCGCTCTAAGCGTACCTCACTTCAAATACTGTATAAGTGGATTAAGTCCTTTATACAGGGGATATACTTTACAGTATATCGAGATTGACTTAGATTCAGTCTAAGTAATACTGTATAAGTGGATTAAGTCCTTTATACAGGGGATATACTTTACAGTATATCGAGACTGACTTAGATTCAGTCTAATTGGTGCTTTAACCAAGGAAGAAAATTGAAAGGTGGTTCTTAAATTAAGGAACGTTCTATTGAACGGAAAACCTCCCACCTGATATTTGCCGACCTGGCCAATTAGATTGTTGATATCTCAGTGATCTTGATTAGTTGTCAGATTAATTCTTGTTAAGCAGAATACCTAACAATCTTAAGACAATTATAATTGAAGTTACTAACTTTAGTTCTGCTTGAACTTGCAGAAGATGTCTGAGACAAATCAAGATAGCTCAAGCAAGGCAACAAACATGCCGCTCCAAAGGTTGATGCCTCCTCCACTTCCTAACCCGAAGCCGGAGAAGCCAGGAAAGTTTGATGGCACAGAATTCAAGAGGTGGCAACAGAATATGTACTTCTACTTGACCACTCTTCATCTAGCCAGATTCCTGGAAGAAGATCCACCAGAGCCTGCAACTGATGCATGGACTCAATGTGACTTCCTTTGCCGAAATTATGTTCTTAATGGACTGGATGACTCTCTTTATAATGTCTACAGTCCAATCACTACGGCAAAGAAGTTATGGGCCAGTCTTGACAAGAAATACAAGACTGAGGATGCTGGTACCAAGAAGTTCGTCATAGGATGATTTTTGGATTACAAAATGGTGGATACCAAGACTGTCATCAGTCAGGTGCAAGAGTTCCAACTTATCTTGCACGAAATAGAGGCCGAAGGTATGATTCTTCCTGAAACTTTTCAGGTTGCAACAATCGTGGAGAAGCTCCCACCTGCGTGGAGAGACTTCAAGAATTACCTGAAGCACAAGCGAAAGGAGCTAAAGTTGGAGGATCTCATTGTGAGGCTTCGTATCGAGGAGGACAACCTCAAGTCCGAGAAAAGGACCAGCAAGAACTCCTACGACGCAAAAGCTAATGTGATCGAGGACTCAAAGGGGAAGCGTCTATTTCCAAAGGCTTGAAGTGGAAGAAGACATCCCAGGGGTACAAAGGCAAGGCCCAAGACGGCAAAGCATGCGCTTCAAAGGAACCTGCTATGTCTGCAATAAAGAAGGACATAAAGCTAATGAATGTCGCAGCCGTCTTAAGGGAACAAGAAGAGCCACCCACAGGCAAACATGACCAACCATGAATCACCAAGTCTTTCAGCTGTGGTGTCAGAAGTGAATCTGACAACCAATAACAAAAATTGGTGGGTAGACACGGAGCTACTCGGCACATCTGCTCGGAGAAATTATTATTCTCAGAATATCAAAGGCTAGAGCAAGATGAGCAGCTATTCATGGGTAATTCAGCTTCCTCAAAGGTTGAAGGAAAGGGCAAGGTCATCCTGAAGTGGACATCGGGGAAAGAGCTTACTCTTAACGATGTGCTTCATGTTCCAGACATCCGCAAGAATTTGATCTCCGGATCAATACTTAGTAAGAAGGGATTTAGAATGGTATTTGAATCCGACAAATTTGTACTTACTAAGGGAGGGATGTATGTGGGTAAGGGCTATCTTGTTGATGGACTTTTTAAAGCCAATGTTGCAGTGGTAGATAAAAAGTCCGTGTATTTGTACCCGAAGCTAATAAATAAAGGAATTCTTCTGTTTATTTGCTTGAGTCTCCTATTTTGTGGCATGCTAGATTAGGGCATGTAAATTACAAGTCTTTGAAAAACTTGTCTAATCTGGGATACATTCCTAAACTCAACTTGGAAGAAATTCGCAAGTGTGAGGTTTGTGTTGAGGCCAAGTTGGCTAAAAATTCATTTCACTCAATAGATCGAATACAGAACCTTTAGGGTTAATTCATAGCGATCTATGTGACTTGAAGTTTATGCCAACTAGAGGCGGTAAAAAGTATTTTATTACTTTTATTGATGACTGTACAAGATACTGTTATGTGTATTTTTTAAACAGTAAAGATGAGGCAATAAATATGTTTACAACATATAAAGCCGAAGTTGAGAATCAACTCAACAAGAAAATCAAGATTCTAAAATCCGATAGAGGCGGAGAATATGAATCAAATGATTTTAGTGAGTTATGTGCTAGTTTTGGCATAATACATCAAACTACAGCACCATACACTCCTCAGCAGAATGGAATTGCTGAACGGAAGAACAGAACTTTGAAGGAGATGGTTAATTCCATGCTCGTAAGTTTTGGAGCTCCGCAGAACTTTTGGGGGAAGCTCTATTAACTGCAAATCATATTCTAAATAGAGTACCCCACAAGAAACTTGGTCTAATACCATTCGAGTTATGGCATGGAAGGACACCTTCCTACCATTACCTCAAAATGTGGGGGTGCCTTGCAAAGGTGCTGGCACCATTACCTAAAAAGACTAAGTTGGGAGAAAAAACTATGGACTACGTATTCATAGGCTATGCCTTGAATAGTAGTGCCTACAGATTTCTGGTTCATAAATCAAAATACCAGATATTCATGTAAACATGATTATCGAATCTCGAGATGCTGTGTTCTTTGAAGACATCTTTCCGTACAAACGGGAAGCAGATAAGACTTCTGGGAAAAGAACACACAAGATGGCGTTCAGGGACGAAAGCCCCGAGGAACTGACTGTTAATGCGGAAATTGAACCAAGAAGAAGTCAGAGATCTAAATCTCAAAATCTTTTGGTCCAGATTTCATAGCATACGCTATTGAGAGCGAGCCTCAAACATTTAAAGAGGCTATGTCAACCCCAGAAGTACAAATGTGGAAGAAGTTATAAATAGCGAATAGAATCCATACTAAGTAATCATACTTGGGAATTGGTAAACTTGCCTCCTGGAAGTAACCAATTTGGTGTAAGTGGATTTCAAACGAAATTAAAACCCGATGGATCTATCGATAAGTACAAGGCTAGATTAGTAGCCAAGGGTTATCGGCAAAAAGAAGGACTTGACTACTTCGATACTTATTCACCAGTAACAAGAATAACGTCCATACGGATGTTAATCGCAATTGCAGTATTGCACAACTTAGATATCCATCAAATGGATGTCAAGACTGCATTCTTAAATGGTGAATTAAGTGAAGAAATATATATGGAGCAACCTGAAGGATTTAAAGTCAAAGGGCCAAGAACACAAGGTGTGTAAATTGATAAAATCCTTATACGGTTTAAAACAGGCTCCAAAACAATGGCATGAGAAATTTGATAGTGTCATGATCAAAGATGGATCACTATCAATGAATGCGATAAGTGTGTTTACACAAAAAACAGTTGGAGATGCATGTATCATTGTTTGTCTTTATGTAGACGACATGTTGATACTTGGGACAATATTAAGATTATTAAGTCCACTAAAAGAATGTTATCCAACAGTTTTGATATGAAGGTCTGGGAGTTACTGATGTAATTTTAGGAATTAAATTACTAGAACACCAGATGGAATCAGTCTATCTCAATCTCACTACGTGGATAAGATGATAGAAAGATTCAAGGATCATGGATAAAAGAGAATACAAATCCTTTTCTCCCACACATCCACCTTCATAAGAATACAGGAACTGGAATACGCCAGTTGGAGTATTCTCAGATTATCGAAGTCTAATGTATTTAATGAATTGCACTAGACCCGATATTGCTTACGCTGTAAGCAAGTTAAGTAGATACACTAGTAATCTTAGTGATCTACATTGGACCGCTCTACTACGAGTATTGGGTTACGTATCACATACCAAGGAATATGCCTTGAGATATGGAAAGTATCCTCCTGTACTGGAAGGATACAGTGATGCTAATTGGATTGCAGATTCTGAGGAATCAAAATCAACTAGCGGATACGTATTTACTCTAGCAGGAGCAGCGGTATCTTGGAAATCTTCTAAGCAAACATGTATTGCCCGTTCCACTATGGAATCGGAATTCATAGCCTTAGATAAGGCTGGAGAAGAAGCAGAATGGCTTCGACAATTCTTAGAAGATATACGTTATGGCAAAAGCCAGTGCCCGCTATATGTATACACTGCGACAATCAAGCAGCTATATCTAGGGCACAAAATGTGATATACAACGGTAAGTCTAGACATATTCGTCGTAGACATAATACCGTGAAGCAGTTGCTCTCAAATGGAATTATCTCTATTGACTTTGTATCGTCAAAGGATAATTTAGCGGATCCGCTTACTAAAGGTTTAAGTGGAGAGCGTATAAACTGCGCATCGAGGGGAATGGGTCTAAAAGCCTAACCTTACCGAGTCAGCTTAATGGAAACCTCACTTAGCGACTGGAGATCCCACGGACTAAGTTCAAGAGGAAAAACTAGTTATGATTGACTCAGCAAGTAAGCACTTGGGAGCTTGACTCCAATCCATTCCTAAGGTGCACATAAGTGCTTTTCTACAAGTGGATTAAGGATAAGCTTAACGCTTTTAATGATGCCTATATCTTGTTACTAAACAATGGAGTAGAGTAGACTACTCTTAATAGGTCCATCACCTATGTGAGTATAGAGTTGGGTCGGCTCTTTGGGAATCTCTATGGAGGCTGTTATTCCCTAAAGATACTCTCTGAAACCAAGAATGTCCAGGGCCAAAACGGACACAACAGAGAACCAAAGTTGATTTGGAAAGTCACTGTGTGAAGCTTGTTGACTTGACTTACACTAACGGCTAACAGTTCAAGACCTAGTTCACTGATTAGCCAGTAAGTCCGATAAAGCTTTCGCTATGAAAGGTTCAAGACCTAGTTCACCTATCCTTATGCAGTTTCTTTTCTAAAGTACCTTACACAATAGAGTCAGTCTCTTTGTGTGTCATTTCCTTGAATCTCCATTCATTGTGGGGGATTGTTGGAATTGAAGAATATAAAGGTGAATCTTCGAGTTGAATTATGGCGAGATCCGTTGATCGAATCAACCGGATGATGGTTGGAGTGTGTTCTCCTTCCATTTGTGATGAACGTGGTATATTCACATGTTCAATTCCGACTTCGAATGAATGAGATATTCAAGTCCAAAGATTGCCTAATTCAAAGCCAAATGGGACTAAAGGTTGCTACAAGCATTTAGTCCCACATTGACCGTGGGATGGAAGCTTGTGTAGTATAAATAGAGAAAATTGAGAACAAAGGGTGTGCCCTTTGGGTACTTGGAGTTTTCGCCCGCGCGAAAAGGAGGGAACTATGCACGTACATACGTGCGCGCACCGCGCCGCCGGCGGCGGCGGCCGGCCGGTACCGTGCCGGGTCGGGTCGGGCACGGGTCTGGGTCTGGGTCTGGGTCTACTGGACTCGGGTTCAGATCTGAGTCTGAGTTCCCTACCTAGCCTGGTTCTTTTTGAACCAAGGTCCCGCTCCTGTTGCAAACCTGTTGGATTGCCAACATTTGCGCACCTGTTGGACTGCCAAAGGTTACGCACATGTTGAACAACCAAAGGTTGCAAAACAGTCCGCTCCGCGTCAACGGTTGCGACTGTTGGACTGCCAACAGACACGGCTGGACCAAAGGTTGCAGCTTTTGGTTTGGGTTCAAACCTGTTGGCCTACTCCTGAAAAACTATATCAAGCCCTCCTGGTTCTCAATTAAAAACACACCAACAGAGAATTAACTCTCTCTCTCTATTTAAAGTTCTAAACTGTTCTTTCCAACGTTCTGAAATGCGCTTCCAGCCTGAAGTGGAATCCGCGATTTCCAGCGTAAAGTGGGAATCCGAAGCGACTTCCTAAAGGAGATTCTGCCAAATTCTTCAACCTTCCTACATCCTTAACAGTGGGTGTTCTCTCCAAAAGAGTAAGACAATATTCATTTGAAATTTGTCATTATACCGCTGCTTTGCTAATCCTGTGTAGGTCTGGTTGACTACGGTTCGACCGTACGGTGATTTGGTAGTGCTATCCAAATACCGTGAAGAAGTGTTGTATCTTGGGAGACCAGCGTCCATTATCCCGTTAGCACCGGTGCGGGGGACGTAATTGTCTTAAGGAGATTCGCTCTAAGCGTACCTCACTTCAAATACTGTATAAGTGGATTAAGTCCTTTATACAGGGGATATACTTTACAGTATATCGAGATTGACTTAGATTCAGTCTAAGTAATACTGTATAAGTGGATTAAGTCCTTTATACAGGGGATATACTTTACAGTATATCGAGACTGACTTAGATTCAGTCTAATTGGTGCTTTAACCAAGGAAGGAAATTGAAAGGTGGTTCTTAAATTAAGGACGTTCTATTGAACGGAAAACCTCCCACCTGATATTTGCCGACCTGGCCAATTAGATTGTTGATACTCAGTGATCTTGATTAGTTGTCAGATTAATTCTTGTTAAGCAGAATACCCAACATACATCTCTTTATTTTTTTTAGTTTTATTTTTCTTTCTTTATCTCTCTCAAATTAAGTAAACTATAAATTAAATTAGAATTTAAATATGAATATATTCAAGTTTTTCATGAAATATACGTTAAAGTTTTTCATGAAATATATATTCGTATATTTTTCATACTCTGCCACTCAAAATAATTTGATAAGTAATTTCAAAAGGATACCCTGTAATATACAGATCTCCAACTCTCATTAGATCGAAATTTAATTACATATACACACTTATGTAATCGTACCATCATATATATAAATATGTATATATATACATGTCAGTATTTCTCTGAATAATTGATCTTGTATAATTTATCAAATTTGATTCTACTTCGTTTTTTTCCCCAAATGAATTACCAAAGGTCTTTTCACCCAGAAATAATTAATTTTAAAAAATGAAAAAAACCTCATTAACCCAATATTAACATATATTAAACTAGAGTTTAATAATTTGGGTGTTATAGAGACAATTATGGCCATAAGATGCCCATATGGCGCTGCTTGGAGGAAGGCCATCAATTATAGAGCAGATGGCTCTCATGCCATGGGTGGTCTTATGTTGTTGATCATGATAACAATGTGGAAGCCGTGAAGAGCTGGGGGGAAGTGGTCAATACCAATGTGGATATTGGAAATAGAGAGGTGGTGATGCAGCCACTTATTTACTCCTCTTTACTCTCAGAAATATGGATGGTCTGGAGATTATTCACATAGATTGAGATTTCATATAAACTTTTATGCTCTAGTATTGTTTAGGTCTTTTGATGTTGCTCTTTAGTTTTGAAGTCACTCTTTTGCAATGTTAAAAATACTGGTTGTAAAATGTTTGTACAGATTTTTTTTCATTAAACAATAAAATCGAGTTGGGGGTCTCATTCTGAGTCTCCCATCCTTTTTCGTTAAAACAAAAAAGATCAATTTATTTTGGGAAAGATATTCTGCTCATTTTTCGAATCCTCTTTTTTGACTTTTTCGAAAAAGAAACAAAAGACTTTGTATCAGAAAAGAGTTCTTCAAAGATATTTGTTTCTTTTAAATTGCGGACCCATATTATTATAATATTTTAAACCCTTGGCTGGTGATCTTGGGGCTAGAGAAGGAGATCTGACTTGGCTTTCAAACTAAATGAGCAAGATTTATTTTAAGATTTAGTGGGAAATTATTACAGGATAATTAGTTTTTTTTTTTTTTTTTCTCCCATAAAATTGTAGCAACAAATTCTATGCAATATAGAAATATGATGGTGCAAGGGCGGGCAATTCCACACTTCTCTTTGTTTCTAAGAACAAAGTTAGTAATACATAGTTTTTAGATCCCATTTGATCATATATTAGGGTAATAATGAGGAAGATGTCTCAAATTACAAATAAAGACTTCTAGAAAAATTAGCCTCCAAGACTTGAACTTGTGACATGCCTGTTTGGTTAAGGGTGGAAGTGAGGAAGTGAGGAAGTGAAGAAGTGGTAATAGTTCCCTTTAGAACTTGGGAATTAGTTAGTAAGTTTTTTGGTGTTTGGATGTTGTTGAGAAGTGTAGTTTGGAAAATGTTATGTCTTTTCCGTATTTGGATGGTAATGTGGAAGTGAAAGTGGAAAAGTTGACTACAAAGTTGACCGCAAAATAATATTAAATTAAAAATTAATTAAGAAAAATAAAAATTAGACTGTAATTAGAATGCAAATGAGATTTACATGAGCAAAAAATTAACTGTTTTGTGTTACAACTTATTACAAAGGAGATTTACATGACCACAAAATTAACTGTAGCACTCTGGAAGTGAGAAAACGTTATGTAAAGGAGAAAAGAGATAAGGAAAAGAACTTTTCCATTTTCTTTTTCCGGTGTTTGGATGAACAGCGAAAATGAGAAAAGACACTTCCCACTTTCTCACTTCCACCCAGTTCTTTGAATCCAAACAGCCCCAGGCGTGGCCCGTGGAGAATAATTGAACGCAGACAAAAAAAACCGTACAGTGCCCCCATTTATTATAATAAAGACACTATGAAACATGTGGTCACAATATATTCATCTTAGATAATTGATTGCCCCATGAGAAGTCATCACTCAGTGCACCCTCTCTCTATTACATAAAATTGACCTTTCTTGTATATCTCTCGTATAATTATCCTTGACAGACAACAACAACACACACCGCCAATCAATCACAAGCATCCACCACTAAGTACAAGATTAGTGTCAGATAACTTAATCACTAATGATTGTGTTGTACCGTGTAAAAGTTAGACAATCATTACATGCCACGCGTTCAACCGTTGCTGTGCCACACTATCGAGCGACAGATGGCCCACTTCTACAGGTCATCTCCTGATTCAAGTCCGTGCAGTTGGATGTGTGTTGCTTAGAAATGAGACCGGGCGCGGCGTGGAAGCAATTAATCACATTGATAACCCTTGAAGGTTGTCAGATAAAGACGAATGCTTGTTCAATCTGTTCAAATCTAATTGTTTAATCTTAAATCGTCTTTTGATAATGTGTTTAAGAGTTTAAATATAGTTAAGCTCTGTAACCTGGTCCGGTGGATATGACTTGCATAAATAGGAACACTCTTCTCACAGAGAAGGTATTCCATCTCAGAAACCTTAACCCTCGAGAAAATACACGTGTAATCACCATCACTTAGTGAATTTTCGAATCCTTTTTGACTTTTTCGAAAAAGAACAAAGACAGTTGTATCAGAAAAGAGTTCTTCAAAGATTTCTTAAAACATAAACTATGAAAGATAATTCCATACAATAACTATATTATTATAATATTTAAACCCTTGGATGGTGATCTTGGGGCTAGAGAAGGAGATCTGATTTAGCTTTCAAACTAAGTGAGCAAGATTT